>SZWC01002829.1:157051-168221 GCA_023375785.1 Penium margaritaceum | reverse complement strand
GCCGGGATGTACAGCAGTTGCACCCAGGGGAACCTCTCACGTACCCATGCGCGAAAAGATTCTGATGCCTGTGGGCGCCATGCATCTAGCACTAGGAGCAGCGTGTTGGCCGTGTGATCGAGGCCGTACTCTGCGCACTTTCGCACAAAGTACGGCTCTAACACCATGCAGAACCACTGCTGAGTGGTCTCCACACTCGCCCAGTGGTTGGCGGTGTGGGTGAAGTGCCATTGGGATGTCTTGAGCGCGGTAGCAGTGTTCACCCCCTGCGGGTGACATGCACTTGTTTTGCCGGTCCAGATGACCTGGAATGGCAGGACGCCACCGTCGGCGGCGCATGCGACGAGGCAGGTGACTTGTCGCTTGTCCTCCTTGCCGCACACTTTGACCTCGTCACTGCCCTTTGGTGCGTACGTGTACCGAGGCGCAGGGACGAGTTGCACGCCAGTGTGGTCGGCATTGACCACCATGTACGGAGGGATCCTGTGCAGCCCGATGTAGAACACGGCCCGACGGTGCATGGCCAGCGCGCGCATCTCCCAATCAGTCGGCAGCTTCTGAGATGCGGTGGTGCCGCACCGCCATGACCAGTTGAGCTCCGCGCTCACAAACTTGCGGCACCAGCTACGGCTGAACAGCTCAGCAGTTGGTCGGCCGCACAACTCTTCCACGCCGCGCTCTTTCATGATGGCATGCACCTTTTCTTTTATGGTCACGCTGTTGAGTGGAACGCCTCTCTCGCGCATGGCCTCAAAGGCCTGCAGCACTTCCCCCTTCAGTGCTGGATGGTCGGCGAAGAATCCTTTGCGCCCTCGGCATCCCTGGACTCACGGGGCGCTGTGCGACGCTGCTTCCTTCGGCTGATCCCCACCCGCAACCAGAGCGGACGCATAGCGCGGCTTCAGCACTCGGAGGCATGGTTCGTACCATCCCTTAACGGTGCCGTATGCCAGTTTGTCGTACACGGATGGGGTGCTTGGAGTGCGACAAGTGCGCTTGCCGGTGTAGAACTCCGGCTCCTTCGGCTTGGGCCGCCGAAAGGCAGGTGCGGATGCCAATGCGACACCCCCTAACGCACTGCTCCCTTGGCCGACGTACCTCGCCTCAACCTCCGCACGCAGCTGCTGGTTCTCTTGACGCAACTCGTCAAGAGCACGCCGGATCTCCTCCATGAGGTAGGCCTGGTCGTATGCCGCTGCCGCCATGGTTCTGGTTGTGACGAAAAAATTCTGGCCAAACGCAGTTGTGGCAGATCTGCTGCCTCCCTTGGGTCCGCGCAAAGCCGAGCGAACGTCCACGTGCTCTGATACCAAATGTGAACCGAGGGGCGCCCGGCGTGACGGTCACACGCCGAGTCCTTGGGAAGAACCTCCCAAACCGCGACCCCTTGGTGTGTGGACCAACCCTTGAGATGTCGCACGACCCTCTCCTAGCAGCAAGACCGCTGCCAGTGACCATGGTTCCCGCCGTGCGACTCTCCCGGCGGCGTTTGCACCAAGGTGCACTGCGGAAGACTTGTAGGATCGAATGGACGTGTGTGAGGCAATACTTGGAATACAAGGAGAGTTGGGCAAGGAATGAATCCTTAGACTTGATGAATTAGTACAAGGTAATGTACAGAGTCTCTGGGTAAGATTGGCATGCCTAGAACACCCCTAGGCTTCCTTATGTACCAACCCCTATGAGCCAGCCGAAAGCTACTCAGCGCCTCGAAGCCCTCTATCGAGGTGCAATCATGAAAAAAACACATGCATCATGTAGTACGCGTCACGAGCTTTCCAACGCACCAAAGAACGCCTCAATCCGTGAAGAAACGGCTAAGTTATGGCCGTTTGAGTGCTTCACGCGTGACGGCCGCTGGCAGCACCGCAAGCGGTGGTCACGGCCGCCCGAAGCGCCCTTGCTTGCGAATGCAGCTCCAGCCGCCATCCCGAAGTGCCCATGGACCCCAATGAACCTTGCCTCAATGGTTAAGCGTCCATCCAGGGGTGCTTTGGCTGCAGTGGGCGAGAAAGTCGCTCCGCCATGCTCGGGGTCGAACCGGTACGTCTCCTGTTTTCTGGAGGTGTGCCTCCCACTTTTGCACGGCCGTATCTTTCTCGTCCCTGCACCGAATGACCCGGTTCTTGGGTCGATTTCACACGGTTTTTCACTTAGAGTACAATGTGAGCATCAAAGCATGCATCTAACCTCAGCATGATGACGTAATCACCGCCTCGACCGGCGGCTCCCATAACACTGAGGCTGCAAGTGGTGGACAAGAGGCCGCGGCGCTAGCTGCAACAACGGCACCTCGTGGGGATGGTGCAGCAGGAGGCCGTGGAAAAGGCCGTGGACAGGGTCACGGTCGCGGCAATGGGCCCGGCCGTGGTAACGGACAGGGCCGTGGGGCGGGTTTTCCCCACCCCTGAGTGACGTCAGTGGGGACCTCTCAGGGGTAAAACTGGATCACGAGTGTGAGTTCATGTTTTCAGACAAGGATGTTAAACAATTCGAGTTTTTGACGAGTTCAAATTTCTCTTTTGTTTTCTCCCCTCTCATTAAACCTCATTCTGCACTTGCTGATCGACATTGCCCACTAAATCTTGCATCACCAGATGAGATGTATGACCGAACCTGCTTAGTGGTGGCGACACCAACCACTGTGCAAGAGTTGTGTAACACAGTGATTGAAGCAAACGCCCTCAAAGCAATGAGTTCAATCACATTCGCAGTACCTTTAGTCGACGATTTCGACCGTGTCGAATGTAAAGACTGGAAGGTGCTAGCCGAATTCACACGTGCCCACAAGATGTGGACTCGAGTGGGTGAATCATGGGAGTTGCGACGCCCATCGTACAGATTCCGTGTTTATCACAAACTCGGCTTACCGTCGTCGAGTCTGTTCACTCGGAAGAGTGGAGGCAACATGACGATGCAGTTCAAAGGACACCTAGCTGGTGCTCCCGTGAACGTACTGCCTGACACTGGAGGGGACGACTCTTTTGTTAGCCTTGGCTTTACCCGACAGGTTGGCCTGAAGTACGAGCCATCGAATGGCGCAGTTGTTGTCGGTGACAACCGTACGGTACCCGTGATCGGTACTTGTAAAGTAAAAATTTGTATTCAAGGGTACACACAGAGTATCACGTTGAAGGTACTCAACCTTCTTGACCCGTTTGACGTGGTACTAGGCGATCCCTGGCTACGTGACAACAAGGCTCTAATGTGCTTTGAATCAAAGTGTTTGATCCTCTGAAAAGGACAACATCGCTTTACGTTGATTCCGAGTACGGAATTATCACCGACCCGACTCAAAGTCCATGCCAGCTTGTCTGCAATTCAGGTCAAGAGACGTATTCGACAAGGTTGTCCATACTTCTTGGCTCAGCTGCAGAAAGTGGAGGACGAAGTGACGGAAGACACGCCACAAGAGATCAGATCTCTATTGGCGGAGTTCTCGGATGTGTTCCAAGACCTACCGGCTGGGCTTCCACCAGAAAGACACATGGGCCACACAATTTCGCTGCAACCGGAGGCGACTCCTCCGTTCACACCCATGTATCACCTAAGCCCAGCAGAAAGGCGAGAGGCCGAACGTCAAATCAAAGAGTACCTTGCAAAAGGGTGGATCGAGCCCAATAGCTCACCGTACGGTGCGCCGATCCTTTTTGTGAAGAAGAAGGATGGTGGTTTATGCATGTACGTGAATTACCGAGCATTAAACAAGCTGACGGTGAAAAATCGATTCCCCTTACCGCGGATTGAGGACCTTTTTGACCAACTCCAAGGCGCAAAAGTATTTTCATCCTTGGATTTGTCTCAAGGGTACCATCAAATCCGTATCACGGAAGATGATGCGTGTTTCGAACGCACATGGGACACTATCAGTTACAAATTCCCCGGCAACCTTCCAAGGAGAAATGAACCGAACGTTCGCCAAGCAACTTGGACAGTTTGTCTTGGTTTACCTGGATGACATCCTGGTTTTCTCCAAATCATTGGAAGAGCACATAGAACATCTGCGCGAAGTTCTTGCAATCCTTCGGGAACATAATATCTATGCGAAATTGAGCAAGTGCAAGTTTGCACAAGATGAGCTCGAATACCTTGGACACATCGTCGGCAAGGACGGCATCCGTGTCGACCCACGAAAGGTTCAAGCCGTTGTGGACTGGCCACGCCCCGAAAATGTTGGGCAGATTCGGCCTTTCCTCGGCCTTGCAAACTACTTTCGACGGTTTATGCAAGGGTATTCGACCCTGGTAGCACCGCTAACCAGGCTCACGCGGAAAGACGTGCGTTGGGAATGGAAATCTGATTGCGAGAACACTTTTCTCAAGGTCAAAGAGCTTCTCTCCACGGCGCCCGTCCTAGCTCTTCGGGATCCATCGCAACCGTGGGAGGTTCGATGTGATGCGTCGGTAGTAGGACTTGGAGCCGTCCTCATGCAGAATGGTCACCCAGTTGCGTATGAGAGCCGAAAGCTCATCCCCGCGGAAACGCGGTACACGACTGGGGATCAAGAGCTCCTTGCGATAGTACACGCTTTTAAGATGTGGCGTTGCTACCTCGAGGGTGCTGAAGGGGGTGCGCCGGTCGTGACCGACCATAATCCATTCGTGTTTTTCCAAACGCAACCGAACCTGTCAAGACGACAGGCACGTTGGAGTAAATACCTTAGTCGATTCTCGTTCACTTGGGAATATCGGCTAGGACGCATCAATGTGGCCAATCCACTAAGCCGACAGCCTGTGGAAATTTAAGCAACTACCGAGGTCAGTGGGTGTTTTATGGCCATTGCAGCAGCAACCGTACAACCACCAGCTCCCCCTGCACCTCTGCGGCAACCACCACGAGAGATTATCCATTACAACGGTTTTATAAACAGGATCTGGATGGGATACTGTGTGGATTCTTGGTTCCAAGACTCTCAAAATCTGGACAAGTACGGCTTGGTGGAGGCCGCAGGAATCTTCTGGCATGGAGAACAAGTTGTTCTGCCAAACTCGGGAGACCTTCAAGCAAAGGTTATCTCCCAGTTCCACGACCCGCCGGTCGCAGGTCACGTGGGACCCCGAAAGACCGGACAGGCACTCTCGGACCACTATTGGTGGCCAGGGTGGAGTGTCGATGTCCGTAAGTATTGCATGACATGCGACCCATGTCTTCGGAATAAGGCTAGTAACAAGAAGCCTGCTGGACTCCTCCAGCAGCTTCCCATTCCTGGGACTCCATGGGAGTGCGTCAGTATGGACTTCATTACTGGTCTTCCGGACACGGCCCGTGGCCACGATGCAATACTAGTGGTTGTGGATCTTTTGACGAAGATGACACATTTCATTCCTACAACCACTGACATGAACGCAGAGGAGACCGCTTGTCTCTTCTTTGAGGGTGTTGTAAAGTACCACGGCTTGCCATTGCGCATTATCTCTGATCGAGATCAAAAATTTGTTTGTAAGTTCTGGCAAAAGATGCACGAGTACTTCGGCAATGAGTCGCAAATGTCGACAGCATTTCACCCTCAAACTGACGGACAAACAGAGCGCATGAATCGCGCTCTGGAGCAGATGCTCCGCATGTACGTGGACCCTACCATGCATGATTCGGACGAATTCCTAGCACCGGCGGATTTTGCGGTGAACAACTCGGTGAACGAGTCCACACAGTTCACACCGTTTGTGTTGAACAGTGGTCGGCATCCAGTGGTACCCTCTTCATTGGTGAAGAGTGGGAGTACAGGAGGGCAGGTTCCTTCCGCTCAAGCCTTTGTCGAGCGCATCGACTCCTTGTTACAGGAGGCGAAGGGTCACCTTCAAGCAGCTCGGCAGCGACAAAAGGCATATGCCGACAAAGGTCGCCGGGAGGTGTCGTTTGACATTGGTGACAAAGTGCTGCTTAGTACTAAAAGCCTTTGGTTGAAGTCGCCAGGGGCAAGAAAACTTCTACCGAAGTGGATTGGACCGTTTCCCATTGTGGCACGCATCGGGCCAGTGGCATACCGATTGCTACTTCCGCCGAGTATGAAGATACATGATGTGTTTCATGTGAGCCTGCTGGCTCCATACACGGCAGAATGAACCGTTCAGCCACCGCCAGCAGTCCTGGCTGCAGACGGCCAATACGAGGTCCTTCGCCTACTCCAGCACCGAGAGCGTACTCTGCGGTCGCGTGTTGTCAGGGAGTACCTCGTTCATTGGGCCGGTTGTGGACCTGAACATAATTCATGGGAGCCCAAATCTCGGTTGCCCACAGGGGTGGTCAACGAGTACTGGAGCGAGCTTGCAGCTCGCACAGATCGACACGTGGCAGGAGGTACCACCTGAACGTGGAAAAAGTGAACAACATTCCCACAAGGCAGCATTCATGGACAGCGACCATAGGAGGTTGGGGACGCCCAACATGGTTGTCGCGCGGACGCTCCAGCCTAAAGGGGGGAGGCCGCTAGCCGTGCTGTCCTACAAGCTACAGCTTAGGTCTAAGTACCATTCACGTGTTCATGTTTAGCTGGTGATTGAAATTATTAATTTTCTTTCACAATGTTGATGACTCACTGACTGACAATCCTACTTGTTGTTCATGAACCGGGACGGTTCATAATAAGTGGGGAGGAATGTAGCGGGAGGGCCGGTTCGGCCCTCCCTCCTCGCTGAAGCGAGGGGTGGNCAGCATTCATGGACAGCGACCATAGGAGGTTGGGGACGCCCAACATGGTTGTCGCGCGGACGCTCCAGCCTAAAGGGGGGAGGCCGCTAGCCGTGCTGTCCTACAAGCTACAGCTTAGGTCTAAGTACCATTCACGTGTTCATGTTTAGCTGGTGATTGAAATTATTAATTTTCTTTCACAATGTTGATGACTCACTGACTGACAATCCTACTTGTTGTTCATGAACCGGGACGGTTCATAATAAGTGGGGAGGAATGTAGCGGGAGGGCCGGTTCTGCCCTCCCTCCTCGCTGAAGCGAGGGCTGGTTGCGTGCCACCCCTCGCGTCAGCGAGGGCTGGCCGGCGGCCAGCAATTTGCTGGACGTCGGCCAGCTCGCTGCCGGCCGGCTGGACGGCCGGCGGCCGGCCAAGCGACCGGCCGGCCAGCCGCCAGCCGCCGATCGCGGCCTCAGCCCGATCGGCGGCTGAGGGGCCACGAGGGCCTCAAGGGCGAGGCCTCGTGGCCTCGTGCCCTCACCCCCCCCTCGCCCTCCTTGCAAACGAGCAAGGGCAAGAGAGGACGAGGGATAAGGGGAGCGAGGGTAAAGTCGAAACAACTGGCGCGAAATCGCCAACGTGCCTCGCACGCGACGATTTTACGCCAGAACGACAAAACGTAAATTGAAGTTCGTTTGCGACGAACTTCGACATAAAACGAACGAAATAACTCGTGCGAACACACGAGTTCGAGGGAAAAACCCCCGGTTTGGGTCCCAAAACCAGGGGTTTGGTTAAAAGCGGAAATGGGCCTCCGCAGACTCAAAATATTTGAGTCTCCCTGCTCTGGGTTGCCGATGACGATTGCCCCTCAGTCTTGCGAAGGGGGTGAACCCCTGACGCGGACTGAGAACGCCATTCTGCGAACTCCGACGATGACTTCAGAGCAGGAGCTGGAGACTCGACCTGTTACAAACCTTCTCTAGAGATTATATACTACAATGAGTCATAAGAATTATTATTATGGGATATTGTAAGGGTTATTCATTTCAGAACACTTGGAATCTGTGAAATTACAAATTCATGAAAGCTGTTGAAATTTCCCAGCACAAGGAACAAGCCGTTGAGTCAAACTCAGGAGACCTTTGAGGCAAACTTATCTCCCACTTCCATGACCATCTTTTGGCAGGCCATGTGGAACCCAAAAAGACAAGAAAGGGACTCTTGGACCACTCCTGGTCGCTAGGATGGAGCATCGATGTGTGGATGTATTTCATAAAATGCAACCCATATATCTGGAACAAGGCTAGCACCAGAAGGCCCATTGGAATCCTTGAATAACTTTCCATCCCTTTGACTCTATGGAAGTGTGTCAACATGGACTTAGTTACCCGTCCTTTGTACACAAAACATGGCCATAATACAATGCTAATGGTTGTGGTTCTTCTAAGAAATATGACACATTTAAATCCCAAAACCATTCATGTGAATGAAGATAACATGCTCATCTCTTCAAGGATATGGTAAAGTATCACAGAACCCCGTTGCAAATTGTCTTCAACTGAGATAGAACATTTGCTTACTAGTTGTATGCCAAAGATGTACGAGCACTTTGGTTGTCATTCTCAAATGATAACATTAGTTGAACCTCAAACTAATGGATAAACAGAGCAAGCACTCCGCATGTACGTAGACCGCACCATGAATGATCTGGAAAATTCCTAATAGCAGCAAAGTCTTCAGTGAACAATTCTGAAAATGAGCCCACATAGTTCAAACCATTCATGTTGAATAATGGTTGACATCTAGTAGTACCCTCTTTAATCGTATTGAGGAGGAGGTGAGAGGGAGAAGTTCATCTTACTTGAGAATTTGTTGATCGCATAGACTCCCTGCTATGGGAGGCCAAGGGCAAGATTCAAGTGACTCATAAAAGAAAAATGGCATATTCCAGCAAAGGTCACCGTGAGGTATCTTTTATCAACAGAAATAATGTGATTCTTAGTACCAAAAACCTCCAAGTAAAGTTGTTAGGGGCCAAAAACATGTGTCCAAAGTGAATTGGGCTATTTCCCACCATTATACGCATCGGGTAAGTGGCATACCGGTTTTAGATTCCGACAGGTATGATGAAATATGACATATTTTATGTGAATCCACTAGCTTCATGAATGTTAAGATAACCATTCAGCCACCATCCTTAGTTCTTGCTATAAATGGTCAATATGAGGCACTTTTATACTCTGGCATAGAGAACATTCACTTTGGCTGCGGGGTGCTACAAAACACCTCATTCACTAAGCCGGTTATGGGCCAGAACATAACGCATGGGAACCATCTTGCTTGTCCAATGAAGTGGTTAATGAGCATTGGAGCAATCTGTCAGCTTGCACAGATCAGCATGTTGTAGGGTGCACCAACTAAATGTGGAATTAGTAAACAAAATTCCCGTTGGACGAGGTATGGTTAATGGAGGTCTCTTTACACAGTGTGTCCTTGTGATGAGTGATTCTTTCATGCATGAAGCATTTGACTACTCTCACTGCATGATTCTTTCATACACAGAATGCTGGAAATCCACCATTTTCTTATATGGGACCTTTGATCCCCACTTCATTGGAGGGGAGTCCAGTGTGTGGCAATAGTGCATGAGGGCAGTGCGTTCATTCTCCATACAAAGATACAGTGATCACACACTCAATGCGTGATTTGATCTTATATGGAATGTTGGATCCCCACCTCTGTGGGGAGGTCCAGTTCATGGGGGTAGTGTATGCGGGCAGTGCACTCGTTCTCTGCATAGAAATGTAGGCACTTAGTGCGTGATTTTGTATCCTACGGAACATTGGACCTCCGCTCCTATAAGGGGGTCCAGTGCACAGGGCTAGTTTATGAGGACAGTGCACTTGATACCCATATAAAAAATCAACGATTACGCACTCATTGCGTGATTTTGTGTTACGTGGAACCTTATACCTCCACTCCTCTGGGGGGCTCCAGTGCGCGGGGGTAGTGTATGAGGGGAGTGCGCTTGTTTTCTATTTAAGAATACACTGATCATACATTAGGTGTGTGATTTTGTCTCATATGGAACATTGGTTCCCCACTCCTAAAGGGGGATAAAGTGCGTGGGGCCAGTGAATGAGGACAGCGTGCTTGTTCTCCATGTAGAAATATAGGAATCACGGACTAAGTGCATGATTCATGTATTTTTTTTATTATACAGGACCTTTGACCCCCACCCCATGGGGGGGTCCAGCGTGTGGGGCTAGTGCATGAGAGCAGCATGTTTGTTTCCTTTATAAAAATGCACTCATCATGCACTTAGTGTGTGATTTACTTTTACATGGATTTTTGGTCCCCAAACCTATGGGGGAGGTCCAATGCGTGGGGTTAGTGTATGAGGACAGTGTGCTCATTCTCCACATAGGAATACACTGATCAAGATTTCAGTGTGTGATTTTATCTCATGTAGAACATTGGACTCCCACTCCTATGAGGGGGTCCAGTGCGTGGAGCTGGTGTATGAAGATGATGTACTCGTTCTCCAAATAGAAGTACACTGATCATGCACTCAGTATGCGATTTTTTCTGCTATGGGTACTTTGACCCCCACTCCTATGTGGGGAATCCAGTTAGTAGAGCTAGTGCATAAGGAAATTGCACTCGTTTCCCAAATAGAAAGACATTAATCACGCACTCAGTTTGTGATTCCGTACTACTGGGAATTTTCCCACTCCAAATAGAGGAGTGCACTGCATGGGGCTAGAGTGTAACGGCAATGTCCACCCCTCCTCCATGTAAACATATACAAATTACGTGCTCTTTGTGTACAAACACTCTAAAGTTACACTTCAATTTCAACGCGCTTGCTTTGTGCAAGCACACCAAAAGAGTGCACTAGAAATCCAGTGCTCGAAGTGAACACCATTGGGCGTACATGCACCAGGCAGTATTCATTAAAACACAACCATATGAGATTGGGGACAGCCAACATGGTTGTCGCAAGGATGCTCCAGTCTGAAGGGGGGAGGTTGCAAGCCGTGCTGTCGTACAAGCTGCAACCTAGGTGAAAATGCCGTGCACAAATTTATGTTTACCTGATGATTGAAATTACTGACATTCTTTCACAATGTGGATTCCTCACAATCTGGCACTCCTGTTTGCTGGGCATGAATCGGGCTGGTTCATAATAGGTGGAGAGGAGTGTAGTGGGGGAGGAGTTTGGCCCTCCCTCATTGCATAGTGAGGAGTGGTCACACAGCCAGCCCTCGCCATGGCAAAGGCTGGCTGGCGGCCAGTGAGGGGCTGGCTTCTGGATAACTAGTAAACGGATGGACGGCCGACAAGGCGACCAGCCAGTAACCAGCTGGCCACCTGCTGGCTGCTTATAGAACTGGATGATCAGTCAGTGGCCACAAGGTTGTGAGGCCTCGAGGGTTCAGACCAGTGGCCTCAACCCCTTCACATTTTCCTCCTTGCCTCATCTCAGACACTGAGCAAGACAAAGAGATAAGGCAAGAGAGAGAGAGAGAGAGAGAGAGA
>SZWC01002829.1:142203-153698 GCA_023375785.1 Penium margaritaceum | reverse complement strand
CAACGTTAGAAGGAAACTTCTCGGGGCAGCGAGACGTCTGGACGGAATGGAGAGAAAGTAAAGCACGGTTGCTGGGAGTAGTCATGACAAAGGAAGATGGTTTGTATGCTGAAAATGGCAAACTAGTTTCGGCTCAAAAGAGCCTTCAACAGTGCCTGGTAACAACATAACCAACTAGTGCATGACTTTGTACTCCGTGACAGGTGGCGACAGGATCAGGGATGCGCGAGGCAACGGGCGAAGCGCACGAGGCGCGTAGCGCACGAGGTGCGACGAAGATGGAGCGTCAAAATGTTGACGCAACCCGAGAGCCAGTGGCTACGGCGGGAGTCGAGCCCGGACCAGAAAGCTAAAAAGCTTCCGGGGTAACGATGTCCAGTCAGCGATTGCACTAGCACACACAGCGGGTACAGAAACAGCAAGGATTGGGATAGGAGAGAGGCTTAGAGTCTCATAAGCGCAATAGCTTCAATGTGCAGAGAGGATTGAAAACTGACGAGCACTTAGCTCAAATATTCTTGTCCGCTCATTTCTGGTGCTATGATGACCTGGCAAGTGAATCGTCGTAAGGATTGGCAAACCAGAACATGGTTGTTTTGTTCCCACCAAAGTCCTCGTAGCCCTTTGAAAACAGCCTTGTGAGATACAGGTCTCATTCGATGAGCAACGTGTTCCTCTCAGCCATTATGTCTGGTCGCTGACTTAGAGCATCTGCTGGGTTTGTTTGTCTAGGTCGGTACTTGACACCGTAGTCGAAGCTATACTTGTAGAAATCCATCCATTGAGTTTGTCGAGGGTGAGATTTGGCTGATTCCTAAGATGTTTTAGTGTGTGATCGTTGGTGCAAATGATGCATTGTTGGCATTCTAGGTTACACTGCCAAGTCTTGAACACATGCACGAGTGTGAGAATTTCTTTTTCTTTCACCGTGTAGTTGAGTTCTGGCCTGCATGTTTTTTTCTGCGTGTATGGGACTGGCTGTTCCCCACTTTTTTTTGTCTTGGAAGAGAGCGACTCTAATCCCCCAAATTTGACACGTCGGTCATGGCATAGTCCACCGTTGAATTTGCCATCTGTAGGGATGGCGCCGAGGTCAGAGTGTCCCTCAAAGAGTTGAACACTTCTTGTTTGCTTTCCACCCAACTCTACAGGGTAGTCTTACGGGTGAGATCGAAAAGAGGCACTGCCACTCGGGCATAGGCTTTTACAAATCGATGGTAGTAGATTTGAAATCCCAAAAATACTTGGGCATCCCGAAAGTTGGTTGGCATTGACCGATGAGCGAATACCTCCACTTCTTTCGGGTCCATGGTTGTTTGTCTGTTGTCGATAATGTGACCTGGAAACTCAATGGAATGGTGACCAAATTCACATGTCGATTTTTTCCCCTAAAATTTCCTTCTCTGTGAAACATCAAGAAATCTCCAAGATGTGCAGTGTGCTCCTCGGGGATGGGACTATACATCAGGATGTCGTAGAGGTATACAAAGACAAAGTTGTTGAGGTATGGCTGGAAAATGTTGTCCATTTCCGCCATGAATGTTACGGGGACATTTGTGAATTCGAACGGCATGACAGTGATTTTGAAGTGCTCATATCTGGTGCTGAACCTCGTCTCCTTGATGTCTTTATCAGATGTACGGATCTAAAGATAGCCAATGCGTAGGTCAAAAGGCTCGTCTTCTCATGGAATAGGGAAGCAGTTCTTGATGGTGATGTTGTTCAAATATCTGTAATCCATGCACATTCACGAGTCCCCAATATTATTTTTCTTGAAGAGTACACATGCCGCGTAGGATGAGGTGGAGAATTTGATGCACCCCTAACCGCGCATCGTGTTCAGCTGTTTGTTTAGTTCGATCAGCTTGTGGTCAATCATCCGATAGGTCCCCTTCACCATCTGTCTAATTGCCAGCTTCAGGTCTACTTGGTATCCAATGCTCCATTGTGGAGGTAGCTCTCACGGCAATTTGTTGGAAAAACCCCTCCAAACTCCTTGAATAGTGGTGAAAACTCATCAAGATTGTGTGAAATCATCATTTCTTGAGGCCGATGTGGTTACCTACATGGCTTCTTCCGCTCCCATTACTTCCACGTGGACAATCCACGCTTGTCCTCCTCGTGGCAGACATCTTTTTTCCACACCCAGTGATATCGGTTGGAATTTTTTCACTGCTGTTGATTCCTTTGCTGCTTCCCATGACCGCCGCTGTGTCGTGGATTGCTCAATCAGAGGCAGGTGTCATTTTCTATCATTTATGCTTCCGTAGAAAGAAGCACTACTCTATTATGCCTGCAGGTTGTGCTGGCACATAAAATCTTGCCCGAGGATTATTCTCTAGTCGTTCATTGGCTAAGTCCTATAGACCGATACATCAGCAGATTTCCAATCTGCAGTTAAAGAAGTTTGCAAAGAAGGATGATCTGTTTTTGTCCATCGATCATTTTTCTTTTGAAAACCCAAGCTTCAGAACCATTTTGTTGCTTATAAAGTTACAAGAAGCTTCTTCAACTAGTTGTGTTGGTACCATTCCGCAAATTTTACAACCCCTTGGTTGTAATTCTAGTAGTATGATCGGGTGGTCATCCTCGTATCCCTTGTCAAACTTTGCAATCTCATGAAACCTCATCTGCGGTGACGTGAACTACTCGGATGGGCAATAGATCGGTGCAGATTTTTTGCCCGGTCAAGAGTTCCACCGTCTATCCCTATCATTTGCCGTTTCTTGAATCCTTTTTTTTTTCTGCAACTTCCCTTCCTTTTTGGCCTGGTGCTGCTATTTCCAATAGTTGCACGAGATATGCCCTGGCTTCCCGTAGGTGGGAAAGAGCCGTTGATCGCATTGATCCAAGAAATCCATCTCCATTGGGAGGAGTCTCCAGCTATTAAACTACTACATGTGAGTGTTATAGTTGGTACTTTCGATACGATTGGCAGCTACGATCATTCATGGAAGATCGTCCTGGATGCCGAATATTGAGCCTGGTTGCTGAATGCTGCATTTTTAGTTTTTGTTGTAGTAGAAATAGATGTCATTGGGGGAGGTTGTTGCTTGTGATGAATTTGCAAGAACGCCAAGTGTACTCTGCCATTTTAGACTGAGACACCAAGTGTACTATGCCACGCAAACGTTGGAGGCGGTACCGTGCATCAAAGTTTTTGTTCCATTTTCCTAAGCATGAGAGTGTGGTACATGCGAAGTCCATCCAGTTCTCCGCTGGATTCAGAGTGTCATCCCATGTGAGATCGATCTGCTTGTGAGGTAGAATTCCTAGAATCGACATTGTGAGAGCACACACGTGAGCTGATAATCCATCTTCACCGTACTCTTGCTGCCCTTGGATGGCTTTTACATCAGACCACAAACTCAAAGCTGTGCCACACAAAAGTGAGACCACAAGGTCTTTTAGTTTCTCATTATTGACCCCAGCATCAGTGAAGTACACCTCCAAATTCTTCAGCCACATCATGACCATGGATTCTTTAGCATTTACATGATTGAACGGTTGAGGAAGTGCCTATTGTATTTGGGCTTCACTCAAGAGTTGATAAATTCTCTAGCTGAAAACTGCTTCTCACACGCACGGATTTTTTGCTCCTCCATTGTTGCGTTAAGCTGTTGGAGTAGATGGGTGTTGAGGCGTTCAAGTCTCGATAGTTTCTCGTACATTTTTTCATTGATGTAAACTTGTTGGCTGGTGCCTCCCATCATGCGAGGTGTCGACCTCGTGGGCAACGGCGAGGATAAAGGGTTCGTTGAGCCCATGGGGTTCACCAATTAGTTGATTTTCATGGTCTTCGGTAATGCAGCATTAGCTGCCAAAGTCACCGTTTCTGTCTAGTTCATCTAGAGAGTGGTGTTGATCGCATACTGCTGATCGTCTATCACCTGAGTCATTGCTGGCTACAACTTGTTGCCAGGTGCACTTGCTTTGTTCATCATTGGTGTCGCAAGGTCTGCAAACTTCTCAACGCTGAAGATATGCAAAAGACTTTTGCGAGGTTGTTGCCTTGTAGTTTATGTGTAGGCTGCTTCTCGAGTGTTTCTGCGCTCTCATACCTAGGGTTCCACCAAGCGGAACGTGGATGGTTCACACGGATGTGGTGCAGTGCAGAAGATGATTAGAGGAATTGGGAAAAATGAATTACTATTTTTTTAAGTAAGTGTATTTCTATGACAAGTGTCAGATATGTCGAGCGCATGTATGCAGTGACAACAATCACAGTTAGGTATATGTTGGGTATATGGCGCTTGAGTCGAGCGGCACGTTTTAGGATGTGTCGCTTTGACAATCTCCACCGAGAAGTCAGGTCATTTTGAAAATATCAAGGCGTGGTTTTATATAAGTCTGGCGCCATCGATAAGTCTGCTTATGAGTACCAAAACATTGATATATTGTGTAATAGTTATGGGAACCCTTTGGGAATCTTGCTGAAATTTTCAAAACCTTCCGGGGAAAAATATTGGATGTCAAAGTAGGTGGCTAAAATTTCCTCCGCCAATTAGCGCAAAAATGCTAAGGTCGACTCGCAGTGGGTCATATATGTAAGGATAGAAATGTCCACTCGCAAGGTTTTTGGACTTTTGTACATCTGGGATGTAACATTATCGTCCAAAAGCTTTCCATTAAGAATAAAAAGAGCAAAGGATCTTTATCAATGGAGAAAAAAAACTTCACATGAAAATCCACCGGACCACAAATTTTCTACAAGAGTGAAACATACATGAAGAAAAGGTATGACTTGCGGAGCAAGAGAAGAATGTGGAAGCACTTCAATGGTATGTGATTTCTGGTATCTTGATTTTATTGAAAGTTTAAAATCTAATAGCGCATAGAATAAATCGTGGGAATATGAATGTGGGGTCTTTGGCACTCAGGTCAAGCGAGGAGGGCAAAGCCCTGTCACTAGTGGCTAACTCAAGAAGTTCCGGCGATAAGTCAGGGGGTTTTGATACTATCAATGTCTGTCTCTAAGAAAACATAGCAATGTCTAAAGGACAATCGAATATCAAAACTCCAATTATGTTAGCAGCAGTCCTTTTGACCCTTCCAAAAGTGGTCAAATTTGTCAGAATCTTCTGGATTAGAACACTGCAATTCATTAGTTTTGTTCCAAATGGCCACTGCCGGTCAGCAGAAGTTTTCAAAAAATTTCATTCAGTGGGCCATGAATGCAAGGAAAAAAATGCGCAGTTGCAGAGTCAAGGTGCTAGTGTTTTTCAATGTCGTAACCCGTACCCCCTTCTTGTCTGGTCACAATATGGGACATAAGTTGTTGTTGGCTAAAACAATTGATGGATATTGAAATAGCTATCAATTTTACGATCCTTGTCTTGTAGTTCATCGTGAGGCTCCCAGTTGCCATGCAAGGCATCGTGTCCCTGCCACTTGAAGAGCTGTTTTGTGACCTGCAACGTCTTTGGTGTCTGAGGATGTCTCTTCCTCCTCTCCTGAAATGGGTGATGGGGAGAGTATCTCCATGCCAAGAAATGTGTTTTGGGATCTCCATAGATTTTCAGTTGGCTGTCGTGGAAAATCGGGTGGATGGCTACACTTTTATGAAAACAAAGCTTGGAGACGACAAGTATCAGCTTCTCTTCCATGGCGACCGAGTCCAACTTTTCTAGTATTATGTTTGGACACTATTGTCCTCACAAATTTAACTATGACAAGCTAAGAAGGATGCAATTTTAGACCTTGAATGTGGTTTCTATTCCATTTTTTTGTTCTTTCACTTGTCCCTTTGCAAGCGTCAGATGTAACTTCTCCCATACATTACAGAAATGTGTTGCCGGATGCCCACGACTAGTATGTTGATTGAACTCATTAGACCAGTCAGTATTGCGAGCTGCATGCCATGTACCACCTCAAATGGAATTTACCTGTGGCTGTGGCCATTGCAGGGATGTATGCAAGTTTGGCAGTCGGCAACTTGAATGCCTATTCACTGCCATGTGGTTCGCACAGAGTATGGAGCTGCTGGTCAAGCATCTGATTGGTCCACTCAGTCTAGCCGTATTTCTGAGGATGGAAGGCCATTCATAGCTAGATCAGGTTGACGTGGACGCTTCATTTCCCAACAGAATCGCAGGTGAACCTCACGTCTTGGATGCTAGTAATGGAAGATAGAAATTTGTGTATTGGGACAATATTGTTGAGGAATTATTATGTCATTTCCTTTCTGGTAACCTTTTTTGTCATTGGCAGCTAGAATCAAAAAGCACGGCAGCTAGAAAAAATGGTCAGCTGCCACAAGAACCTCGTCAAATCCTTTTAACTTTGCCGGGAAACCACGAAATCAATGGAGATGCCTGACCATGAAATTTTCAGTGCAGATGGCGGTTGAAGTAAACACAGGGATTTGGTAAGTTTAAACCTATGGCTTTGAAACACATTCGGTGGTTTGCAATTTCAATTTTCATCTTGTCCCACCATTATCAGTATGTGGGATGTTTAGAGCATTCTTTCCTCATGGAAGTGTCCACCTGGATTGGCGTCATGAAATTCCTCGAACAGCATCTTCCTCAGTTCTTTGCTTGCTGGTACGATGAAGTGGCGTGAAAATTTTTGTTGCTAATAGAGAGCATAAAACACAACATGTTGTTTCGTCCCCGTTAAAGTGGTCATAATCCCTTAGAATTAATCACTCACTCTACGGGTATTGATCCATATGCAATGCTTTCACATCCGCCTTTAACTATGGTCACCAACTAAGAGCATCTGATGCATTTGTTTTCAAGTTTTGTAGTTGAATTTGAAGTTGAGGAACTCCATCAAGTAATTTTGTCAACAACTCATGTTTGGCCGAATCTTGCAATATCTACAGGCATGATGGTTAGTGCAGACAGTACATCGTTGGCATTCCTTGTAGCAACGCCAGTAAGACTATCAATAGTTCCTTTTTGCGGAATGTGTATTTCAGCTCCAATTCACATTGTTTTTGGGACTTACATGCATCAGGTTGTTCCCTACTTCCATTTTCTTGGAGGAGAACGGTGCTGATTGCTCGACTGAAAACGGTGATGGCCACGATGCAGTCCACCATCAGATCTGCCAATGGTAAGGGTGGCACCGAGGTTAAAGGGTTTCTCACATGGTTCAGAATCATAGTGTTCACTGTTGTCCCAATTCTGCTCGGTGCTTTTTCATGTAAGATGGGAGATAGGCGCTGACATTAAGGTGTAATCCTAAAAGAATCACTGGTAGTAGTTACAGAAGTATATAAGTACTTGTATGTTTTAAAATTATGTGGACGTCAACCAATCATCGACTCTCGCCAATTTTTTTGTTTCATTCGGATCTGTTGGCTGTAGATAATGCTGCAATTTGAGTGTTCACCATACTAATCATTTTGTTGTAAAACATCGAGGACTTTGAGGATATCAATCAGTGCTCATCGATGTACTCACTCTTGTATTTTACTAGTCAGATAAACCCATGCAAAAGCATCCTGTCAAAGTGGCATTTCAGTTTTTTTAGCTTGCAGTCAAAACCGATAGGTCCCCTTGACCCTAGATCGATTGCCCAATTTGAGGTCAATTTGATGATGAACCCAGCGTTGCTGAAGTAACTCTTGGTGAAGTCTTGGAAAAATCCCATTCAAACTCCTTGATGAATGGTGCAAAATCCTCGTATACGGCTATAAAATTTGTTGGTGGAGAGTAGGATGGGTGTTGGGTCTGTTGTGTCAGGTGAAGTGATTTTTCCCTCTTCCATGTATTCCCTCTTGGTTCCATGTGGATAAGAAATGTATGAGCTCCTCCTCGTAGATACGTCTTGGCCACCTCGAGAGAAATCAGTGTTCTACCTCATCTTGAAGTGGTCACTACAACTTCCTCCACTTCGTCCTCCTCTGCTTCTTCCCCTAATTGTGTCTATGTTGTGGATCACTCTACTAGAGAAAGGTGTCGTATTTTTTCATTAATGTTAAAGTAAAACTCTCCACTGGTCAATTCAACCTAAAGATTGTGCCAGCACAAGCAATCCTGCCCAAGGATGATTATGTGGTCAGTCATTGAGCAAGTCATCTAGACTGTTACATCATACAATTCTTTGATATCTAGTTGGTGTTTTGCAAAGTCTACAAATTTGTCTTTGTCCGTCGACGATATTTCCTTCATCATCCCTTGTTTGGTGCTCAAGTCTAGCTTCCGAACCATTTCAATGCCAATAAAACTGTGGTGCCCAACCTAACCACTCGTGCTGGTACCATTACAAAGGTAGGAAAATTGTTGGTCTTCCTCAAACCCCTCATAAAACTTAGGGATCTGAAAAATCCTCGTTTGTACAGTTGTAAGCCATTCAAATGGGCTATCGGCCAACGAAAAACTTTCTCATTAAGTAAGGGTTATGCCATCTACCGTTGTCCTCTGTTGTTTCCGAATCCTCCAAATGATTTTGTGGATCCCCCCGTCTTGGACTACTATTTGCAACACTCCTGCGAGATATTGCCTTATTTTTACAAGTCTAGTAAAGCAATTGGTCCTACTCATTGAAAGTCACAATCCTCATCAACGTGGACGTTTTTTTTCCATGTGTGACTCACCTGTGCGATGATAAGAAGTGTGGTTCTCAAATCGCCAACCGCCTGTCAGCGAAGTCTTTTCTAAAGATAAGAATTTGCAAAGCTCAAACTCCAATGGTTGGGCTCGTTTGAAATCAAGCGAATGCAAACCCCTTTTTTCGCTTGATTTTGCCTACCAGATGTAAGGCAATCCACCGTATCTTCCACGTCAAGAAGCTCAAACACTACAAGGATCCCAGCGAGAACTTCCCCAGCCCAGACGTTGCTCCTCCACTATCCAAGTGGACCGAGATACAGAGTACGTGATTTAAGACATCGTTGACCTTCGACACTACGGAAAAACGACCAAGTATCTGGTCAAGTGGCACAACGACAACGTTGCCCACACCATTTGTGAGCCATACGACGATCTCCAAGACTTTGATCATTTGATCCACATCTAATACAGGTGTCAGTAGCCTACATCTACTAATGTGCCAGGACGTCGCCAAACCCCGCGAATGTTACGCCTCAGATGTACACAATTCCTTAAACCCCACGACTCAGCATTTATTTCCTTTTAGTTATGGCCCAATGTGTGTTGACCTCACGATTTTCATGCAAATCGGTCGAGGGCATTTTAGCCACCAACCCTGACCTCGGTGTTCTGATTACGGAGAATCTGAAAGTTTTAACTAATTTACTGAAGGATCGAAAGAAGCATCAATAACTGTGTTGATGTTTTGAAACTATTTGGTCAACTTATCGACGGTGCTAGACTTTGATTAAACCGCGTCTCGATGTTCTCGAAACCCCTCAAAATCTTGGGGGAGTTTCTCAAATCGACCAATCACAATGCTGCATCACACACGTTTCTTGAATCGTATTTCAAAGTCTCAAAATATGCTTCATTGTAATATATGTCATTGTATACATGTGCTCGACATGTGCGTCACTGATCATCAAATTAAACTCATTGGAAGACACATGTTACCATTTCCCCCCAATTCCTTGAATTATCTTACGCTCCGCAACTCATCTATGTGAAGCATTGTTGTTCCGCTTGTCGTAACAGAGAAAGTGGGTGGCAACAACTCTCACCCTCATGAAAGCTGGGGAGAGCCGGCCATCTAAGAAAGCTGTGTCAGAGCCGGTGCACGTCTTCGTCGAGTGCTGTCGTCGTGGCAGGAGTGGCCAGCGAGTCCACACGTTGTCACGGTGCTCACTGCTCCAGCACGAGTTTCTAGTCCGCCTACCGCTTTAACCCCGTTGTCTTAACCGCAGATAAGCTGTCGGATTGATGTCCGGATGCATCCCATAGGTGTTCTTCAGTCCGCAACACCGTGAGCGGTCCGGTGTGTGGCTACATCCTAGGCTCACGCCTACAGTCCGGTAAACAGAGCTGGTAAACAGGAGCAGCAGCAGCGAGAGAAACAGGTGCGGTCCCCCATCCGGACCAAGCGTCTGTATCAATACGAGGCCGCCTTCGCGTTTCTCTGCTAGCATTGAAGTTCCCGCAGTCGCCCATCAAGTCCGTAGAGTCGACATCCAAGCGCGTCTGGCCGTGCAGAGGTGCCCGTGGCGCTTCCCCGGCGACTTCCAGGGCCCAGCTGCGCATCACAGGCGGAAGAAGGAGAGGAAGACGATGGCGTCCGCCGCGATGGCCGCCACAGCGTTCGCCCCTTCGTCTCTCACCGGTACGGGAGCCAGCGCAGTGCAGTGCTGTGCAATGCAGTGCTGTGCAATGCAGTGCAGTGCAGGGCAGTGAAGTGCAGTGCAGTGCAGGGCAGTGCAGTGCAGTGCAGGGCAGTGCAGTGCAGTGCTGTGCTGTTCAGTAAAGTGCAGTACAGTGCAGTGCAGTATGGCACGGTACGGAACGGTGCAGTGCGGTGCGGTGCGGTGAGGGGTGCAGTGTGGTGAGGTGCGATGTGGTGTGCCGTGCAGCGCCGCGCGTCTCCATGCGGAACGGTGCCGTGCCGTGCTATGCTGTGCCGTGCCGTGCGGTGCTGTGCCATGCGGTGCAGTGCGGGTGCGTTGTGTTGCGGTGCTGTGCGGTGCTGTGTGGTGCAATGCGATGCCGTGTACTGTGGCGCGGAGCTGAGTGGTGCGGTGCGGTGCTGTGTGGTGCCGTGCCATGCAGTGCGCTAGGATGAAGGGTGTTGCAATGAGATTCTTTCCTTATGCTGTAGGGAATGGTGGGGTGCACTGCTGCGCGGTGTGGCGCAGAGTGGGATTGCACCAAGTAGGGAGAGGGGTGGTGTGGTTATGTGATGCAGTGCTGGGCACTTTGAAACGCGTCGCAGAGTGGTGCAGTGCGATTGGGGGTGGTGTGGGATGATGCAGTGCAGAGTGGTACGGTGCGGTGCCCGTGCAGTTCAGTGCAGTCCTGTGTATTGTTCTCCAGCGTTGCCATACTCCTGTGCAGTACTCTTCTTGTCAGTATCTGGTGAGCTCCTCCCACCGTGGTGCACTTGTCTGGGTTCCTTCACGTTGCTGTGCGGTGCCGAATGCAGCCCGCAGGGTTCCCGCCCAACAGCACCAGCGGCAATCGGGCGCCATGGTGTCCATCGCCTCCGCCACGCCTTCGCTCCACCACCCATCGGGCAGCATGTCCTCTGACTTCCGGGGAGGAGCAGCGGCACTGGCTGCTTCGCACAGGCAGGGTGCTGCTGGCGTGCAGGGTGTGCGCCGGGGAGCTGTGAGATGTGCTGCGAGCGGTGGTGACAGCAGCGGCAGCAGCAGCGGGGGACAGATTTGGGTGGGGCGGGTGGCCATGGTGGCGTTTGTGGCTGCGGTGACTCTCGAGGTTGTGACCGGAAAGGGCTTGCTAGAGGTGAGGCTTCACCTCTAGTGTTGGTGTTGGACTCTTTTTTGGGGTCTAGACTGCAACAGACGTATGTCTGATTCTGTGTCTGATTGTGAGTTGTGACGGATGTGTGTGTGTGTGTGTGTGTGTGTGTGTGTGTGTGTGTGTGTGTGTGTGCGTGTG
>SZWC01002829.1:37576-77563 GCA_023375785.1 Penium margaritaceum | reverse complement strand
ATATATATCTATATCTATATCTATATCTATATCTATATCTATATCTATATCTATATCTATATCTATATCTATATCTATATCTATATCTATATCTATATCTATATCTATATATATCCATATCCAAATCCATATCCATATCCATATCCATACCCATATCCATATCCATATCCATATCCATATCCATATCCATATCCATATCCATATCCATATCCATATCCACATCTACATCTACATATACATATACATGTACATCTACATCTACATATACATATACATGTACATCTGCATCTGCATCTACATCTACATCTACATCTACATCTACATCTACATCCACCAGAATTATAACCATCATCAGGTGTAGGTAGTGGCATAATATGCATACATGACTAATTGCCTCACCCGCGAAGCTGTGTATCAACAAGTTTATTGGAAAGTGAACAAACTAGTGAACATGGAATATTCACAGAAACTACTCAATATCATGTAGAGCCAATCATATTCATCATTCTATGCAAGGAATGTACATCTGGGCTTTTCTGGCAGGCATGCATGTGGATGTTTTGTGAAAAATGTTTGCATGCAGAAATACACTTTTTGATACACTAATCATCAAGTTAGAGAATTTGGGGTGATTAACCATAGCTCACAATATGAGGCCTTCCTTCTTCCATCCCTCAGGAGATCCGGTCCTTCTTGGTCACAAAAGGGACCAGGACTAGGGCGTACCCTCGCCATGGATGAGAGCGGACGTTGATGCTACTTTCTGAAAAGATGCACAGGAAGAGGGCGCATTACCTTGCCGAGTTCAACACATGAACACAAGGAGTGTCTGAGGTGGCTGCTGATTACTGGCTGCATGCCAAGCATCTCTAAACCCACCTCGGAACTGGTAGCAGCTCACATTTCTGGGCCCTCAACTTAGTCATGGGGGCACAATTGGACCACTGCAACATGTTCTCCAGCTTTGAGTGCATCACTCTCAAGGACCTGTCTGAGTGCCTACATCTCCTTCCGTTGGCCCAGTGCTTCTACACCAAGAAGCAAATGCCCAAGGAGTCAGCCCGGGCGCACCAGTTGAGCCCATTGCATTGATGATGGCTACACCATTGACCACTCCTTCATGCAGCTTTGCCTATCCCTCTCCCTCCTCCTCTCCATCTCTTCAGGCTGGCCAGGCCCAGAGAATTGGAATGTCCAGCCAGGGGAAGAAGGGGCACAACAAGGGGTAGAAGTAGGTAGTGCTGGAAAATTGTGGCAGTGGACAGTCTTCCTACTGTTGCAACTGTGGGGGCGTCCACCGCACACGGACTGGAGTAGGATCATATGTGGGCTCCAGGCGGTGCAGGCGCGGTGGACAGCCTTCTGCGCCATGCAGCCACAACAACAGCTGAGACATTTTGTTCCCCAGGCAGCGATAGAGACGAAGACACCTGGATCGCACCATTGCAGAGCTGTGTTAGCTGCTGCTGCTGCGCACTTGAGGAGTTCAAAGACCAATGGTCCATATTCAGTTTGTCCCATCGTGTTTGTTGATGAAAGGGAGTCTGGGCCCGTCGCCATTTGTAGGCTTGATGAGTCCCATGCTTGTGTTATGCTTCATTCTTTGGAGCCCTCTGCTGAGGGTCCAACAGAGGCTGAGTGCTCCGTGATGCACTACTTGGAAACCAAGACAGGTCATGAGACAAGGGCCACCTGGATCATTGACTCCGGTGCAACTCATCATATGACATGTGGTCTCACTGGCCTCATCATCCTGGTTGTATCTGTTTGGTCCATTTGCACAGGATCCGAATAGACCCTACCTTTCTAGGATGTTGGGGTTGTGTACTTTGATGGTCCATTTTGCCCCTTGTACAACTCGAATGTGCTCTGTCTCCCTGCTCTCAAGATCAGCTTGCTCTCGGTTCACGAGACATCCTTGATCCCCTCTCAGTTGAGACCTCCTTGATCCCCTCTCAGCTGAGGCCCTTTTTTACCATGGTCTGTATGTCCTCACCCAGACCAACGATTTCACATGGATGTGGTAGGACCACGGTCTCCACCTCAAGTGTAACGCCACTCTGGCGGTTTCACTGTGGCTGGTCATGGCTGAGAGTCAATTAAGTCATACCCTTCACACGTTCCGCTCGGACTGTGGTAGAGAGTTCCTTGGCAAGATGGATGTGGTCTTTGCGGATAACAGTGTCTTTCACCAGTTCTTTGCCCCTGCCACACCCCAACAGAATGGTGTGTCGCAGAGCTGAAACCGCTCCATGGAGGATGCAGTCCATCCTATGCAAGTTGATTGTGATCTATTGGAGTCTTTCTCTTTTGAGAATTTCTCCCACATTATGTGGTGATGGAACCGTCTCCAGCACAGTCCTCTACTGGGTCATGTCACACTGTACGAGCTGTTGTATGGGGCTCCCTTGACTGTGTGTGGTACAATGATGACGTGTAAGACTTCAAGGTCTCTTTGCCGGGCTGCATGTGTGCCTTCCTGGGCATTGCCTTGTGGTCAAAGGTCTGGTGCTTCTGGAATCCAGCTCGTCACCGAATCATGAGGTCTCAAGATGCCCTCTTTTCTTAGGCTCTCATCTGCAACAATCTCTCACGCAATCTCTCTCTGGCCAAACATACTTCAACTTGTACGGACTCCCGGCTGATGGGGGTGTTTAGGCCAGTGGATGGGTTCGTCCGGGCCTCCTTACCTGTAGTTTAGTTGCCGATCATGATCTCACCGTTGTGGCAGTGGGAACTGTGGCCTTGCCTTCCCAAGCATCCATACCGGCGCCAGTGCTTGCAGCGGTTCTTGTGGATTCTCCTACACCTGTACCTGCCTCTGTGCCTGCTGCTTCCCCCATGCTTGTGCCTGCACCTGTACCTATAGCTTCTCCTACACCTGTTCCTGCAACTTCCTTGACACTTGTGCCTGTGGCCTCCCCTATGTTTTTGCCTTTTTCAACGCTTCAACCTCTTCCTCTCCAAGTTCCACATTTTTCTTTGAGTCCACAACCGTAGTGTTCCCGCTGCCCTCTGCACGTGCATTTGGCTCTCTTCCTGCTCCACAATCCAAGGTGAGCACCTTGTTAATCTGCAAGCCCGGTGGTTGTCTTCAACTGCTACCCTCTTGGGCTTGGCGACCAGCTGTCTTGGTACCTTGATGTCTAATCTGCAGCATAGTATGATCCCAGGGCTCAGTGATGAAGCAGCATACACCGAGGTATACCCAATGTATCCAGCTGTCCATGTGCTGGTCACACATGAGTTCTCTGTCATTTGCAATACTTCACCCGGCCTTGTCATGGTCCGGCTCATGCCAGGATTTGTGTTTCCTGGTCATCCGGGGTTATCCCTTGATGTCTCCTGATTCAGGCACGTTGAACGAAGTACTCTCAGCAGAGGATGCTACGCTATGGCACATTTCTTGTGAAGAAGAGCTCCACACCATCCGAAAGCAGAATTTTTTAGTCTCTTGCCAGGACGGAAGGCCGTATAGGATAAGTGGGGTGTGGCCAAAGAATTCTCACAGGTTGAGAGTATCGACTTCAAGGACACCTTTTCACCTCTTGGCGGTATGAACATAGCCCATGCTGTGTTTGATGTTGTGGCTTAGCACGACAGGAAGCTGTACCAAACAGATATGAACCATGCATTCCTCCACCGAACTTTTTTGGAGGACATTTACTTGGTACAACCACTAGGATTCCAGGTCAATGACAAGGTTTGGCATTTGCGCAAGGCTGTTTCTGATCTCAAGCATTTGCGGAAATGCTTGAGAAGCCCTGGCACACCCATTGAAAATGGGTTTCCAAACTCGGAAAACCCCCGTGCACATCAACCAACACAACATTTTAGGAAACCTAGATCTGTCCTACCCAGTCTCTGACGAAGGCATTGAACTAGGTCGTTCATGGGTATAAATGCAACACTTCCGGAACAATTCATTCAAGTAAGAGAACCTCTGAGGAGAGAGGCTATGGGCTACGTGACCAGGGTGGAGACAAGCACACCATGGCACAAATCCTGGGGTGACAAGATGATGCGCCAGAATGTCTTACGCTCACGATGCGTCACCTCCACTCTCTTGTGCCTTGCGCATTCAGGACCACAAACAGAGATATATACACAAGAACTTACACACTCCTGTGGACGGGAGTATGGAAGGCTTACAGCCTAGTTGGTGCAGTTGAAATGGGAGGGAAGGGGAGGATAAAGATTCAGTGAGGAAATCAGAAAAATACGCCTCCCCACTTCTGCCACAGACTTGGATGACAGCAACTTCAGCGGTTTCTTGCACAAAATGATATTTGGCATTGATGATTTTAGTGCATGAATGCAACACACCATCATTGGCAGCAATGCGGCGTGGAGCGGAGCTGTCGCTCTACAATGATACAACAGGCACATCCAAACACAATTCTTGCAACAGGTGTGAGAGCCAAATCCCCTCACACGCTGCTTCACCCAATGCCATGTACTCGGCTTCAACGACGCCATGTGCCACACACAACTGCTTTGCACTACGCCATGACACAGCGGTGCCCAACACCTGAAACATGTAATCACCATGACTGCGAGCTGCATGATTGCGAGAATAGTCACTGTCACAATAGCCATCAAGTAGTGGATCCCGAGCCCAAGAAAACACCAGTCCAAGCTCGGCCATGTCCAACACATAGCGCAGCAGCTTGAGCAATGTTTTTTGATCGATGCTATATGGTTCCTGGCTGAACTAGGAAAGCACGTTGACCGTGCACGAGATGTCCGGTCGTGTTGTGGAGGCCAAGTATGACAGGCTGCCTGTGATCTTGTGGTACACCGTGGGATCAGTGGCCTATCCATAGTCCATTGTCCGTGCATCCAGCAGGTGAGCATAGATATCCGGACTCATGGGTGAATGCTGTGATGGTAGAAGTTGCACTAGGTTTTGGTGTTGTATTTTTCGCCCAAGCATGCCCAAGTTCGGCACCAGGGTGCTTCGACAAGCCTCTGGAGGGAGGAAAATCCTGGAATTTTACTCTCACTGCCTAAAAAGTGTATCAAATCCAGATTGGATTTACGTTCCTATTAGTTGACAAGTTCCTGAATCCGGTGCCACTTGAATCGCCGGAATCCTTCAAGTAATGAGGGAGGTATGGTCTCTCAAGTTTAGAGTATTTCACACACCTCGGAGACTTAGCCAAAGTTTGGCATTTGGTGGATAAATCCACCTGACGTGAGTAACAGGTCACATCCAGCAGATTATCTTCCAGATGATTCCGGCAGATAATCTGCGGAAGTCAGTAGTACAGGTTGTTACTAAGGGACTTTGCCGGCTCAGAGTCCAAAACTTAGTAATACAGTTTGCTACTCAGGGACTTTGTCAAATTTCTGACTGCAGGTCAGCGGACAGGTTTTGAAACGCGTCAATCCCCATGACCAAACTCGATTATTAACCCATCAAAACGAACCGCAAAAGCACAGGGGGCACTGCCACTATGTGTAGGGACAAATGCGCTTCCAAAGGGACATTTTGATGGGTCTTTGATGTACAAGGGTGCCTCAGCGGACGGGCATCAAGTGTTCCGCTAACTAAACGGCTTGACTGGAGTGTCCCAATCCAACTGATGTAGCGAGAGCTACGGTTGACAGAATCACACATGATTTGGTGTGTTGGAAAGCTTGAGAATAGCAGTGTAACTTGTCAGCTTTTTCCATGTCAAACTACTAATGCAAAATGCCGTTATTCTCTTCGTCAAAGTGAGTGTCTCAAAACTCTGTCCAACTCCCACATAGAGAGCAGGAGGCGACAAGAACTCCCACAAAACATACCCGTGAACTCAAAGAGGACCTGTCGTGCCACATTGGAACTGCCCCAAAGTTCCATGAAAAGGGATTACGGGCCCACATCCTTGACCAGTCTTCACATCTGATCTCACATACCAAAAGAGCACAAGGTGGCCTACATGAGTGGCAATTTGACATCAAATTCAAGAGTAGTAGCTGACTGTTGTGTTATGGTGTTGTTATTTCCCATACACTACTGACATCTTGACTTATTCCAGAAGCACATGCATTCATGCAGGATACCAGAGGAATATGCAACGAGCCATACACAGCTAAGCATCACTCTTCAAGCTAGAGAAAATTGATAGTTGCCACGTTGATGATGTGATCGTAATGATCGATTAGTATTGAACATAAGCCGATGGCTATGCAAATACTTTTGGTTGCTCCAATTGGGTTCCTCTCAGATCGGGGTCGCTGTGTGCTCACCCGAAGTTCTGAATTCATCCGGATGCAGTGGGTCTACATCCTCCACCTGAAGATCAGTGTCATCCTGGCATTTTGCCTCTGGCTAGTGATGGCTAAGCTCCAGTCTTGTCACCCTTCACACGTTCCGCTGGAATTGAAGTGGCGAGTTCTTCGACGAGATGGATGCCTACTTTGCTGAGCACGGTGTCTTTTACCAGCTCTCGGCTCCCGCAACACCGCAGCAAAATCGTGTGTTTGAGCATTGGAACCACACCATGGAGGATGCAGTCCGCGCCATGTAGTCTCAGTGTGTTCTTCAGGAGTCCCTTGTATTTGAGTGCTTCTTCTATAAGGTGTGGGTCAAGAGCCGCTTGCCGAATGGTCCTCTTCCAAACCATGTTATACCGTACGAGCTATGGTTTGGCCAAAGCGCCGATCTCCATCTTGTTCATGTTTGGAGGTCCCTCGCATGTGTCTGGTACACCGAGGACCATTATGGATCCAAGGTCTCACATCAAGGTCGCATGTGTGCCTTTCTCAGCATCTCTCCATGGTCCTCGGCTTGGTGCTTTTGGGACCCCGCTTGCCATTGCATTATCGAGAGTCCAGATGATCTCTTCTTTGAGGCTCTCACCTACCACGAACTGTCCAGCATTCTGTCGCTGGCTACCAACCAGGTTTCCATTTGTGTGGCTTCCCAGCAGATGGGAGAGTCTCGTCCTGCAGATGGATCAGTCTTGGCCTCCTCACATGTGGTCCGGTCTCTGGCTACTGACGATCCAGCCATCGTGGCCGTAGGTTGAATGGCCTCATCGGTCCCTGCCGGCACACCTAATCCGATGCAAGCATCAGGCCTCACTTATACACCTGATCTTGTGCCAGCGTCATTCCCCTCCAGAACAGCTGATCCCGTGGCCACGTCAGTCCCCTCCGGCATTCCCTCGTCAGTGCCACTTCCCTCTGGCACATGTAATCCCATGCAAGTGTTTGTGCCCTCCAACACAGTCGATCCCATGCCAGTGTCAGTCCCCTCCGGGGTACCTCATCGCTAGTCAATACCAGTTCCCTCTGGCACACTTGATCCCACGACAGTGACAGCATCCCGAGTCACACCTACTCATGCGCCTGTGCTCACTCATCCTATGTTCGAGCCGGCACCTTTCCAGGTTCCTAATACACCCAGTTCCCTTCCCTATGAGTCCACAACCCCTGCAGCTGAGGCCCAACAGCCAACTTCGCAGCACGAGGTTAGCACCTCGGCATCGGGCTACTCTGGCAAGCCTGGTAGAAGTCTCCAACCACTAGCCTCCAGGGCTTTGCGAACTGCTGACTCTGTGCCTAGATGCCCAACTTTTAGTTTTCAGAGTGGAGACCCCGGCACAAAGGCTCTTGGCCTGAGTGTCAAGGGGGACAACACTGAAATGAGCCGAGCATTTCCTATTGGTAAGGAGATGGTCTCCTAAGAGTTCTCAGTCGCTTGTGATGTCGTAGCCGACCTTGTCGTGGTCAGAACAAGTGAAAGGGACGTGTCTTTGAAATCCAGAGATTTTCCTTGATGATTCTTGATCCAAGCATATTGAAAGAGGCACTCTTGGCTCGAGATGTAGAGTTGTACCATGCTGCTTGTGAGGATGAGCTGAGAGCTATCCGTGAGCATAGTCTTTATAAGCTTGCCGAGCTCCCGCTTGAGCTCTACAGGCCAAGTGGGTCTTTCGTAAGATAGTGAATCCTGATGGAACACTGGATTACTACAATGCTCCCTTGAAGGCCAAGGGATTCTCAAAAGTTGAGGGTGTGGAGTTCATTGACACCTTTGCACCCATTGGCCGCATGACCAAGGCTTGCGCTCTATTTGGGGTTGTTGCTCTCCATGATAGGGAGCTTCATCAGATGGATGTGAACAACTCGTTTCTCCATGGCACCTTAGAGGAGCACATACACATAGTCCAACCACCTATTTTTGAGGTTGGTAACAAGGTCTAGCATTTGCGTAAGCCTTTTACGTTTTGAACTATTCACCTTAGTTTTGGAACCAGGAGATCAACGGTTATGTGCAAAGTGACGTTGACCCGTCTCTCTTTCTTAGACAGACAGTTGAGACCTTAAACGCCATCCTGGCCTACGTGGATGACCACCTCATTTTGTCTCATTCTATGGACGTTGTAAAGGAGGCCAAGGTAATCCTTCAGGTTTCCTACGGGATGAAGGACCTTGGTACTACAGTTGTGTTTCTTGGGATGGAGATCGTACATGATCGTCATCGCCAGACACTCTTGTTGCATTAAGCATGTTATGCTTGTTTTTGGGGAGCATTTTACTGGCCGCCTCCATGCAGTTCCCACAGCCTCCACCGACATCGCACCTGATGGATGAGATACTCTGAAGGTGGATGATTCTGTCAGGAACCAGGATGCAGTTCCAACGTGGCCCGACGGGTCTTCTGTGCTCACGGCTAAGTTTTGTGCGGGTGGTTCTGAGTCTAAGCGTGAGATTTCTGGTCGCCTCATGCTATGTTTCTGGCAGTTGAAAAAAAATGTGAGGCAGTCACTTTTGCGAAGGGATGAACGCAATTCTGCATTAGTTTTTGAACATGGACACACGCACCAAACGGTACAAGATTCAGACCACCATATCTCCCTCTACGTTAGCCGAAGTGTAGCACCCCAAATCAGCCGCTCAGTTGGTGGCGCGCACCACGTCACCCGCCGAGGCGCCCTCACACACCAAGGACCTATCAAAACGCCATTCCGGAGGTGCATATGTCCTTACGTGTAGTGGTGGTACCCCTAGCGCCTTTGGGGTCTGTTTAGATGAGTTAATCATCATGTTTGGTGATGGGGATTGATGTGGTTCGAAACCTGTTCGTGGACCTGCAGTCAAAAATTTGACTTAGTCCCCGAGTAACAAACTGTACAACTGAGTTTCGGACTCCAAGCCAGGATTTTGGCGAGGTCCCTCAGTAACAAACTTCACTCCTGAAATCCGGCAGATCATTCACCGGATGCCTCGCAGCTCTTCCGGAGCAAAATCCCCAAATGGCATTTTGTTACTCGTTCCGGTCAATCATTCACCGGAAGTCAAACCGCGGCCGGCTCGCAGAGTCGTCGCGCACACCCCAACTTTGGAAGCCCATATCTCCCTCGTTACAAGTCCGATTCCGGTGAAACAACTTCCACCGGATTCAAGGACTCGTCAAACTTTAAGGGGCAATCCTCCATTTCAAGATCTGAGTAATCCTCGAGTCGCCAGATCCAACGACGAGGAATTTCCTCTCTCTGGCAGCTCGGTGGCGCCTCCTGTCGCCGCACTTGGACATGAAGAGGGGAAATCTTCAACATTCTCCCCCTTACACCTGCCATATCCGCTGCTCCTGCTTGTTCTCTCTCATCTTCCGAGAGAACAAGCAGTCCAGCCCATCATAGCTGGTCATCCCAAGTCCGGCCACGCTCAATGTGTGCCGGTCAACGGGTTGTGCTTTGGTCAAGCAGTTCGCAAGCATGTTGTGCGTGTTGCAATGTTGCAGCACCACCTGCCCCTTCTCAACTATGTCACGTGCATAGTGATAATGCACTTTGATGTGCTTCATCCTCCTATGTTGCGTTGGTTTGTTGGTCAGTGAGATTGAGCCGGTGTTGTTTTCTTGCACCATTGTGAGCTCCTGCTGGGGCATGCCCAGCTCCCCCAGCAACCTGCGGAGCCACACCACCTCCTTGACCGTCTCGGCCAGCGCGATGTACTCTACTCCCACTGTGGAGGTGGTGACACAGTCCTTCTTTCTGCTGCACCATGAGACCGTTGTACCAGCGAGGAAGAACACGTAGCCGGATGTGAACTTCCGCTTGTCCACATCACCAGCGTAGTCTGCATCCGTATAGCAGACCAGACACAAAGGGGCCGCCCGCCCCTTGCCGTCGAACCTCAAGCACGCATGTCGCGTCGCCTGCAGGTAGCGGAGGATGCGCTTGACCGCCTGCTAGTGTAGTGGCCCTGCATCGGCCACGTACCTGCTCACTTGGCCCACCGCGTAGGCCAGGTCCGGTTGAGTGGCCACCATGGCGTACATGAGGCTGCCCACCGCCGACTGGTAGGGCACCCCTGCCATATCCTCCCGCTCTTCTTTTGTTTGTGGTGCCATTGCCGCACTCAGTTCACTGGTCGTGGAGATCGGACTGCCAATTGGTTTGCAATCCTCCATGCCGTACTGCTTCAGTACTTCGGCTACGTATTTGGCCTGCCCCAGCTCAAGCATGCGCGCCCTCCTATTCCACGTGATGCTCACCCCGAGGTAGTACTCCAGCTCCCCCATGTCCGACATCTGGAATCTGCTACTCAGCTGCTCTTTCAGCTAATGTAGGCTCGGCAGATCCGTCGAGCACAAAATCAGGTTGTCCACGTAGAGTGCGACAATTTGATGGAGCTGCTTGTCGTGCCGTACGTACACATTGTGATCCGCTTCACAGCGTTTGAAGTCAAGTTGTGCCATGAAGTTGTCCATCTGTTGGTGCCAGGATCTGGGTAATTGTTTTAGCCCATATAAGGACTTCCACAACTTGCACACCTTGCCCTCCAGTGCCTCCACCTCCTCTAGCACCTCCATGTAAATCTCTTTGTCTATGATGCCATTGAGGAAGGCCGTCTTTACATCCATTTGGTGGAGCTCCATGTCCTTCGCGCCCGCCACCGCAAGGATCGCACAGATGCTTGTGAAATTGGCGACGGAAGAGAACGTCTCATCGTAATGCTTACCCTTACGATGTGCGTATCCCTTTTCCACCACCCGCGCCTTGTATTTATCAACCACACCTTCCTTTGTGAACTTGGTCTTAAAGACCCACTTCGAGCCGATGACCTTGGCATCTTTCGGCCTATCAACCAGCTCCCATGTATCATTTTCCGTGATGGATGCCAGCTCAAATTTAATGGCTGCATCCCATTGATCCCCTTCGGGCCGTGCAAGTGCCTCTTGCACGGTAGTCGGCTCCGTTGATGTAGCCAGCATGCATCACGTCATGCCTATCCATCGACCGGTGCTTGTGTCGAAACGCTTCCCCGCTTTTTGCTGCCTCCCGCTGCGGCGCAGTAGTTTTGGTGGCGCATCGTCGCTCTGTTGCGATCCCTCCGACTCAGCACACTCCGGTGAATCATCAACCGGAAGGCTCCCCAAGGATCACAGTCATTCGGGCGAAAAATCGCCCGAATGACTGGTACGTCTGGTGGATTTTCTACCGATGTCCAATGCACACTCTGCCGGGAGTGCGCGCCTTGGCACTCTTAGTGCCTCATCCGCCAAATCCTTCCAATTGATCTCCTCATCAGCTTGATCGTCATCGGAGTTCTCCGCGTCGGCTGTCACCGCTGGTGCACCTTCGCGCTCTGATGCCGCATCGTCAACTTTGGCGTCCGCCGGCTCCTTCTCGTGGTCAAGGAGCTGGAACCACTCCCCCGTCTTTGGAGAGTCCACCACGCCCACGTCGTTGCTGCTGATGTAGCTCTGCTGCTCGTCGAACTCGACGTCTTGGCTGAAAATTACCTCCCCCTTGCGCATGTCGTAGAGCCGGTACGCCTTATGCATGCTCTCATAGCCAAGGAAGAGATATGACTTTGCCCGCGGCTCTAGCTTTCTACCATGCCTTTACGCAGCCTACACCACCGCGTGCGCCTTGCATCCGAATGCTTTCAGGTGTACCACACTTGGATTGCACCCGCTCCAAACCTCTTACGGCGTCTTCGAGCCGCTCTTCCCCTTCAGCACTGCTGTGAGAGTGAGGTTGATGGTGTAGCTCGCCGTACGCACAAATTCTGCCCAGAAGCTTCGCAGCAATCCCGCATCCACCAACATGGTTCGTACCATGTTCAGCAGCGTCTGGTTTGCCCGCTCCGCCATGCCATTTTACTGAGAAAAATATGGCATAGTTGTTCCCATTTTATTCCCTGCTGCTTCATCCATCCGCTACAGTCCATGTACTCTCCGCCGTTGTTGTTGCGTAGCGCTCTGACCTTCCGGTCAGTTTGCCTCTCCACCGCAGCGACATACTCCTTCAGCCGGTCCAGGACCTCGCCTTTCCGCTTCATGAAGTACACGTAGAGTTTTCTGCCGTAGTCATCGATGAAGGTGACAAAGTAACGGGCGCCGCTCTTTGACGCCGTCTTGAATGGTCCGCACACGTCACTGTGCACGACCTCCAGTAGGTTCGAGGCACGATTCACGTTCTCGTTGAACGGTTTGCGCCGCGCCTTGCCCAAAATGCAAGGCTCGCACTTTTGTGCTTTGATACATCTGTTGCCTCTTCCGCAAGGTCGATGACGAGGCAGCGTACCAGCTCGCGCTTCGCCATCTCCTTCACGACTGCGAGTGAGGAATGCCCCAGTCGTCAGTACCAGAGCTCCAGATCAGCTCCCCCTCCTTTGGCCAGGTTGACGGTGCGTTCTTGCGAGTCTACTGAATCTGTCGCCGCGGGGATCACCTTGGTCTCCACGATGTAGAGGCCTCCCTCACGCTTAGTCTCCAGCACGGGCTCGCCGCCGCCATCCTTTCGCACGACTGCCCCTCTTCTCGCGAAGAGCACCTCGTATCCCTTGTCAGTCAGGCGGCTGACACTTAGAATGTCAGCCAAGCCGGGTACGTGCTGCACGTTCTTGATCATGCGCTGCACCCGCTTCCTACCAACCACCATCTCCACATCCACATCTCCTTGGCCAGCCGTCGGCTCAACCTTGTCGTTCGCGACCACCATGGACTTGTAAGACTTGGTGTAGTTGATGAACCTGATTTTCTTGACTTGGATGTGCTCCTCGGCTCTGGAGTCAAGGCATCGCCGGTTAGCCTTCTTGAGGTAGTGGTTCTGAGTGTCGTTCAGGAGCGCACTCTTGCCTTTGGCGTCCTTGCTGCCGGCCTTTGCCTCCTCGGTGCACTCACGGGCCCAGTGGCCCTCCTTGCCGCAATTTCAACACGCACCCTTCTTGGCGCCCTTCTTGCCGCCGCCATGTCCGCCACCTCCCTTGGCCCCACTTCCGCCACCATGCGTTTTGGTAACGAGGGCTGATGAGGACAAAGAGGACTCCCTGCAGCTCCATCGCTGTACCTTGTTGCGGATGTATTCTGCAACCACGGCATAGGTGAGCTTGTCCTCTGCCCATCCTCCCAAGACTGTGATGAGAGGGCAAAAACTGTCAGGAAAGGCCATGAGGAGGGCCATCGCCTGCAGCTACGTGTCAATCTTCCATCCCATGTCATTGCACTGTGAGGCGAGCAACTCGATCTACTACATGGCAGAGATGATATCATCTCCCTCCTCGATTCTCACCGTCAGGAGTCGCTTCATGGCAAAGATCTTATTCGACAGCGACTTGGATTGATGGATGGTGTAGAGTTTTTGCCAAGCCTCGGCTGCCAGCTTCCAGCCTTGGAAGTAGCCCCACTGCGACTCAGCCATCCTTGACACCAGCAGCATGAGTGCCTCCGTGTTCTTCTTTGCAAAGTCCTCCTTCTTTACTTCTGTCGCTGTCGCTTCATCGAGGACTTTGGTTCCCAACATGACATGCAGCACACCCTTATGCACGAGGTGGATCTTGAAGTGCCACCTCCATAGTCCAAAGCCAGGGCCGCCCGCATACTTCTGGATGGTTTGTGTCTCCTTCCCAATCAGGGCTGTGTGCCCACAATCCTTTGTCAGGAACCGAGGTGCAGTTCTAATGTGGCCCAACGGGTCTTCTGTACTTATGGCTAAGTATTGTGCGGGTGGTTTTGAGTCTAAGCGTGAGCTTTCTGGTCGCCTCACGCTATGTTTCTGGCAGTTGAAAACAAATGTGCAACAGTCACTTTTGCGAAGGGAAGAACGTAATTTTGTATGATTTATTTAACATGGACATGATCTGAACATTTGTAGGTCTAGTCATGAGCTCTACAACGCATCAAACCATGCGCGATTCGGATCACCATAGCTCCTGCTACGTTAGCCAAAGTGCACCACCCCAAATCAGCGGCTCAGTTGGCGACGCACACCACGTCGCCCGCCGAGGTGCCCTCACACATCAAGGACCCATCAAAACGACATTCCGGACGCGCAAATGTCCCTACATGTAGCGGCGGTGCCCCTCGCGCCTTTGGAGTCAATTTCGATGACTTAATCATTGTGTTTGGTGATGGGGATTGATGTGGTTCAAAACATGTTCGCGGACCTGCAGTCAATTTTTTTACTTAGTCCCCGAGTAACAAACTGTACAACTGAGTTTCGGACTCCAAGCCAGGATTTTGGCGAAGTCCCTCAGTAACAAACTTCACTCCTGAAATCCGGCGGATCATCCACCGGATGCCTCGCAGCTCTTCCGGAGCAAAATCCCCAAATGGCATTTTGTTACTCGTTCCGGTCAATCATTCACCAGAAGTCAAACCGCGGCCGGCTCCCAGAGCCGTTGCGCACATCCCAACTTTGGAAGCCCATATCTCCCTTGTTACAAGTCCGATTCCGGTGAAACAACTTCCACCGGATTCAAGGACTCGTCAAATTTTAGGGGCAGTCCTCCATTTTAGTATCCGAAGAATGCTTGAGTTGCAAGATCCAACGACAAGGAATTTCCTCTCTGTGGCGGCTCGGCGACGGCTCCCATCGCCGCACTTGGGCATGCAGAGGGGCAATCTTCAACAGATTCAACACAGCTGGGGGAGTGTCCTTGGGCGAGAACCCTTCATGCAGCTCTGTGTGTGGTATGGTTCGTGGTCTCCATACGATACCTCGGAATATGTTTTCGATGGCAATGTTTGGTGGTAGTCGGCGGCTACATGAATAATGACTAGGAATGGATCCCTGATGGGAAAATTCGGACATGCTACGTGTTCATGCTGGCTGGCACTGTTGTGTTGTGGCACAATTGTAAGCGGAGCCGCATTGCACAGAGTTCATCAGAGGCTGAGTATGTTGTACTGGGGGCTATGATTGTCAAGGCAGTATGGTTATAACATCTGTTTCATTACTTGTGTTAGTCTGTGCATTGCATCATTTTACATTACAGAAACCAGATTGTTCTTGCCACTATACTAGAGTTTAGTGTGTTTCAGGCAGGCACGAAGCACATTGTTGTTGAGCATCAATGTATTCATGATCTTGTGGAGAGACAGGTGACATGTGTCACCTGGGTGGGTACGGAAATATAGGGGGCTGCCTTCTTGAACAAGGCACTGGCACGGGAAAAGTTCACAGTAGTCATTCTTCTTGTCGGGCTTCGCCCCTTACCTGAGAGCGGCTGAGAGTGGGGTGTGTGATTATGGACTGTTGAGCATCTCATTACGCACCTGTGTCCATTCTACACATATATGGATATGTGTACCATCAGGTCGTGGAGGAGTGTTGTGATGTGAGTCGTCTCTGTCTGTCTGTAGAGCTTACTATAGCCACTCAGCCATGTCCATGCTAGTGCAGATCCCTGATACGGACCCAGCTGGTGCCAGAGCACTGACTGGTGGTGGCTCTACCCACCAGCAGCTGCAAAATAATTGTCATCGTGTCTTGAATGCTTGCTTGGGTTTTGTTTACTTTTTCTACAACCGCTACAGTTTTCTTGGAGGACTGGCTCTTGAGCCTCATATGCATGTTTTGCATTGTGTATCCACTGATCAATACTGGAAATGCGCAAGTGACCATTTCTAGTGTCCGGCTCAAGATTTTGCATCTATAGGTTCAGACAGTGTTACCGTTTGGATGCCTGTGTAGAGAGTTATGTCGAAAACAGTGGTTTTGGGCCGATGTATGATGAACAGACACTGACATGTGTGTCACCCGCCATGCGCTACGGCAGATGTTTATGCTGTGTGCTTTTCAGTTGTCATTAATCTCTGCACATTAAAGCTATTGTGCTTATGAGACTCTGAGCATCTTGCATAGCCCAATCCTTGCTGATTCTGCAGTCGCCCTGTGTGCTAGAGTGATCGCTAACTGGACAGCATTGCCCCGTCAGCAGCAGCAGTGTTATGCACAAAACGTACATGAGTTCCTGATAGTTGTGTGTGGGCATCATTGTCGTTAATTTCATGGCCCACCATGCGGAGACTTCCAAATCTTAACTATTGCAATTTAAGCAAACTGTCTCATTCAACGATGTTCCATTTGTGAAGTTCAGGACAACTTCGACCACCTTCCGAAAAGAGTTTAAAAAAGTGTCACAAACAATATCGATATTTCAATATTATTCGCTCGACTTGTCGATGGTGCCAGATTTTTACAAAACTGCGCCTCGATGTTGTCGAAGCCCCTTGACTTCTCGAGAGAGCCTCTTGAAGCAGCCACTCATAGTGCGTCATCGCACACGTTGCTCGGCTCAAGCTCTGAGGATCCAACATATGCCTCATTCTCATTCTCGTCACTTGTCATCAAATTACACTTCTTGCTAATTTTAAATTGCTCAAGTTTCCTAAATTCCCAAGCTGTGTTATGCCCTACATCTTTCCTTGTTAACCATCTATGCTTCCGATTGGAATTCCACTTGGTACCAGAATGCAACAGTGTTGGAGGGGCAACTACCGACTTCACTCATCTGTAGGACTACCTTGCATGTGTCAACAACATATCTCGCATGTCAAGAATTTGCACACTTCGTGACTACGAGATCATTTGAGCGAGTGCAACCGATGACTGGCAGCAAGAATTTGGCGACGACTCAGACGATGGAGGAACAAAGCATGCAGTTTGCGATGCAAACAAACTCCCGGGCAAGAACTAGTGTGGCGTGACTGGCTACCCGCCCACAGGTCCGACGACATCGTCAGTTAACCCGGCTTCAGTCTCCGTGCATTAGAGACAGCCGCCATGACCGAATTCCAGAAATGGATCTATTGGAATGACAGGTGGCAGCCGACAAGCTCAAATCAACAAGGAACTGACTCAACGACTGACGGCCCTTGGGGGAATCAACCAACAACTGAAAAACGCAATGGAGGCTCTCCACAATGCAAACGCACGAGAGGCGGTGCTCATTGAAAGGATTTCTCAACTGCTCAGTGAACCAAAAATTTGTTTGGCCCTTCCTGAACCGTTTGATCCTGCAAATTCAAAAGGAAAAATGGTGAGAATGTGTCTGACGAGTTTGGAAGTTCAGTTCACCGCTGCTTGGGTCAACAATGACACATAGAAGATTGACCTTGCAGCCTCACTTTGGTGTTGCACAAAGTGAAGTTGGTGGTTCAATCTTCGGGTTATGCAAAGTAGTAGGAGACCATTGGGGCCTCATCAATCGCTCCCGATGCCCGTATCATATTGCCTACCTTCGACGTTCTACCCTTGGAGCAGATCAATCCAACCTGGCAAGAGGTGATGATGCCATCTGACAACTGGGATGGCTTCGCATGTGCAGTTCTTGCACGTTTCGGCTGACTGAACAAAAATTCTGACTTTTGGTACAAGCGGCAATAACTTCAGCTACAGTCCATCATGGCAGAGTACATGCGGTGATTCTGCAAAACTATCACTGGCACCGACCTTATCCCGGAAGAGTTGTTCTTTCACTACGACAACGACCTCAAACGAGACATCCGTCGAGCAAATGCAATCTTTTCTATCCAAAGTAACCTACTGCTGATGATCACACCATCCGTGAGAATCGACAGCGCTGACTACAACGCTCGGATCCAGGAACCCTACGGCTGGTGACACCAAAACCGTGATTATCGTGGTGGCGATAAATCGCAACAATGGGAATCCTCATCCCTGATGGAAGTTGACGCCGTCCATCAGGATGATCAACGACTTTACGGAAACTGCAGAAAACCTGGTCACATTGCTTGTAACTGCCGCAGTAAAAAGCAGGCCAAAAAGGGTGGGAAGTCGCAAGAAAATGAGTCTTGAAATGAAAAAGGGCAAGACTAGAAGGCGCAACTCTTATCTGCAAGGAGCGATCTGCTCCAAACGATCACCCATTTGAACGCCTGAAATCACCCCAAAGGATACTTGAGAAAAAAGAAAAAAAAAAACGACAAGGGTTACAAGGACAACCAACTGGCAATACTGCTAAGAGTGCAACCGAGAGGCTGTAAGTGTCGATGAATGGTATCAACTTTATTGGATTGAGGGGCCTTGCTGGGAGCCGAGTATCTAATAAAATACCATTGCACTAGATACTATGTAGTCTTGTGGTGTAGGATGATTTCCTTGATGATGTACCCCGTATCACCGTCCACTGGGGCCGGACAGGGTCAAGGGATATCTCTGTGTTGAAAATTCTCACTTGGGTCGCGATAGTGCTTCGTCTTGCTGATGTGGAAAACTGGATGTATTTCCATGGTACCAAGGAGCTTGTGTCGCACAACCACTAGGGTTTGCCAGCACTCGATCTTAAACAGTCCTAACCACTAAGGTTTGAGCTTTGAGAAATCTTGTACGCTGCATTTGATGTTGGCGGAGCTAAGGACGACCCTCTCGCCAACGGCGAAGGCGTCGTAGGTGCAATATTTGCCAGCCTCTCACTTCACTGGATGGTGATACCAAGTATAGCATCAAGGACATTCTTGGACACCAACGACGTGGCAAATGTTGTGATACGATTCGTCCCCGACTGTTTTTACAGCTTATTGTGGCCACTCGACCGTATCCATGCTCGTGCAAATCCCTCATGCGGACCCAGCTGGTGCCGGATCATTGAAAGGTGGTATCTCCACCCATCAGTAGCTACCAGAAAACTGCCACGACGTCCTGGGTGCTTGTTGGGATGCTCTACATTTTTCTGTAGTCGCTAGAGTCTTGATGGATTGGCGTCTGAGCCCGGTTTGCATGTTTTGCATTATCTGTCCGCTGATCGATGCCGGACCTGTGCATGTGACAGTGTTGCCCTCGTGGTTCGTTGTAGGGGTCCTACAACGACAACGCCACAACAAGCAACATCGTTGTGGCATCGTGGCGTTGTAGGGCCCAAACACGACCCGGGACGGGCGAAACCGGGTGTTATGGGGGTCCTATCAGCGACCACTTCTGAAGTGGACATTTTTGCATATATCAGAAAATCACGCTCGGCCTCGACACTCCATCGTCGAGAGCCTACTTTGATGGATAAATACACATCATATAGTGCAGCACAGTAAGGCATGACAGTAGATATTCATGCATGCATGCAATGTACACATCAGCAAATGGAGGACACCCATTGGTGGATATGGAATCTCATCACTTTGGTGATTGAGTAGTCCTCGAATGGGATGCCAGCTGGATACGTTGACATGTACGCCGCCGCAACCATCGAGTGAAAGATTCCTCGTTTTGGCTTTCTAAAATCCCTTTTTTTCTTATATGACGACTGTTACTTGTTGATAAACAAATATCGGTTCTTTTCTTTCAAAGAGCAATAGTTTGCTTGTATGAGAGGATGGTTTGGTTCATTTACACATTTCAGTTACACAAATAGATGCCGTCGATATGTACAAGGTGTATGTAACCGTCGATTGCACGAATACATGCAATATCTTGCACGTGAGCGTATGCGGTTTGGTGCATGGGTCATTTCCCTCGCATCACAGCCCTACCGGTCGGGTTGGGCACAACACGTCCTTTAAGGACAAAGTGCCAGTAACGAGGCACCCTTCTTGTCGCCGTCTGGTGCGACACTTAGCGTCGCACCAGAATGGCGACGCACCCCTCTTGGTCATCGTCTCAGCCCTCACGAGGAGCCTCTTCTGCAGCCAACACTGTCCTGTCACCCAACCCCTCCTCTGGCCTGACCGAAACCTTCGACACGTCCAAGTGGAATCCGGCAAAGAAACGTGCGTGCAGCGGAGATCACCTCACCAAGGAGCTGAGTAAACACTGCGAGCCCGTCCCGACAAAAAAAAAGAAGGCTGGGTGGAGGTGTGGTGCATGTGGCACCATCAAGTCCGGCACTTGTGACCGCATCCGCGGCCACTTCAGTGGTGATAACCACAACGTGGGGAAGTGCCCATATCCACCGCCCACGTGTCGGGACGTCCTAGGCCTCGACCGTGACCCACCGCCCCCGGCTGGATGGAAGCCTCAGAGCGTACAACTGTACAAAGGCCTCGGGCCTGAGTGGGGTACAAAAGACAAACCTGTGGCCTGGCTCAAGTTGTGGGAGAAGTTTGAGAGAGAATCCACCGCAGCAGCTGCTGGTGTCATCTTGGAAGCTGATAGCGATGACGACGACCCGACGCCCTCTCAGACCCACCGGAGGGAGAGCCCCTCCGACATGGTTCCTGTCTTCGACATCAAGCGAGCTTCTTCCTTCCGCCAGTCTAGCATGGACCAGCATCTGGAGCGTGGCCACAATGAACGGTGCCAGCTAAGCATCGTGAAGCTGATGTGTGTCACTGCATCGCCAATCTCCTTCTGTCGGGAGGCGGCATTGTTGGAGGTGGTGAAGAATGGCCGGAAGACCTCCTCCGGCTTCCGGCTTCCAAGCCGCACGACAGTTGTGAAGGACCTTCTGCCAAAGCTGGACAAAGAGCTTGAAGAGCTCGATGCTCCCCTCAAGCAGGCTTGGGACATTTACGGCTGCTCTGTGGCCGTTGATGAGTGGTCTGACCCATCTACAGTGCGATTGCGTGTAACGCGCAAGGATCCGTGCACCTCTACTCGCGTGATGCCAGCGGCCTCAGTCGTGACGCAGACCATACCGCAGCAATGATTGAAGCAGCCATCGAGATAGTGGGGGAGAAGAGGGTGGTCTCTGTCATCTGTGACAACACCTCCACCAACAAGAAGGCATTCACGGACCTGAAGCAGAAGTACCCCTCCCTCTTCTTCCAGGGCTGCTGCATGCATAACATCGACCTGATAATGAAGGACGTGGCCAAGACAGACTGGGGTGGATCAATCATCAGCAGGTGTGAGAAGGTAGTGTCTTACGTGCGGAACAATGACCTGCCACGCTCCTGGCTGTGCAAGAGGAGTGGCGGCAAGATGCTGCTGGCGCGGTGCGAGACCAGGTTTGCCTCAACGTTTGACATGGTTGACCGCCTGCTGGACCAAAAGGAAAATCTGGAGACCATGGTCGACATGGACCTGTGGAGGCAGATGGGGGTGAGGCGGGATGCAGGCTTCAAAGCAAGGAAGAAGGAGGTGTGCCGTATCGTACGCCGCAGGGTCTTTTGGGTGCAGGTACGCCAGCTCCGGGACCTGTTGGAGCCTCTGGTGAAGGCCTTGCGGGTGGCTGACAGGAAAGGTGGCTCTGCAGGTGAGATTTATGAGGGCCTGCTTGATTGTGCAGAAGAGCTGAAGGTGCTGGCCGGGAAGAAGGGCAGGAAGCCAGCAAAGGTTGCCAAGTCTCACGTGCAGTTTGTGCTTGGACGTCTCAATTCTCGCTGGAACAAAGACATGGCCTGCCCCCTGTACGCTGCTACACGCAGGATGCACCCCGAACACTTTGGGAATGATCTCTCACTTGACTCAGCAACCATGCAGGCATGGCAGTCTGTTGTGGATGCTTTAGTTCCAGCAAACAAGCATGATGATCTCCTGCTTGAGATAGCCTTCCAGAGGGGCCAGGTCATGGTGAACTCTGTTCCCACAGTAACTGCAGCAAAGAATGCCAAGGCGGTGGCTGCAGTGGCTAAGGTACAAATGAGGAGCATGACCGCTGTTGAATGGCATGTGAACTACATGCACTACATGCCTAGCTTGCGTGATCTTGCGCTGAAGGTGCTCTCTCAACCATGTTCTTCCTCTGAATGTGAACGCGTGTTCTCCACGCACGAGTTGGTGCACACTGCACGTAGGAACCGTCTCCTGGTCTCAACGCTCGAGATGCTCATCCGCTGCAACGTCAGATTGCACGGGGTGTATGGCAAGAGCGGAGGGCGAGCAGCCAGGCAGATGTCGGCGGCAGCAAAAGCAGAATCAGCAGCAGATGAGGGAGAAGTCAGTGAAGACGACGGGGAGATTGTGGAGGAGGGAGAGGAGGTGGAGTTGCTCAATGATGCTGATGATGGGAGCCAGTGGTGAGGGGGAGGATGAAGAAGAGGAAGCAGTTGGAGCAGAGGCGGATGATGATGTGGTGGAGATACAAGCAAACATCCGGGTGCTGGTAGATACACCCATGCTGCCACATGCTCGCCGTATCCGCATGCGGCAGGAGACCCCCTCAGTGGTCTCTACCCCTAGCAACAGGCAGAGCAATCGCAACCAGACACGTGTGAATTCAACAGCAGCAGATGCAACAACCCTAGCAGCAACTCCTGGAACCTCTGCAACTCCTGCAGCTGCTGCCACTGCTGTAGAATATGCAACACCTGAAAGCGCTGCAAGTCCTACAACACCTGCAACTCATGCCACTCCAACAACTCTTGCAACATCAACAGCAGCAGATGCAACAACCCCAGACAGAGAGGGAGGTGCAGATGACACAACTGAGCCTGCACCGAGAGACCCAGGTCCAGAGGACAGTGTCAACAACAGCCATGCTCAGGAGCAGAATGATGCAGTTGGAAGAGACAACACATCCACCCATGTATCAGGCACAAAACGTCCTGCTACAGCTGAAAAGCCATCTAAGCGTGGGCGTGCTAAGAAGTAGGATAAGCATCAATGTACGTGAGATTTCCATGACCTGAACTTCATATTCATTCTAACTTCCCACATGCGTTACCTGTCATGAATGCAACTTTGGCATCCTTCCATGGACTGCTATTCTCTGTACTTGGGAAGTATTATGATCTGGTGTCATTCACTTCCTTTCTAGTTGCAATACATCACATAGTGCATATGTTAGTGGATACATGGCTAACATGAAGTTGCTGAGTGTTCTATAGATGCTCTTAATTTCACATTGGTGATAAAAAATATGTTAATCTTAGTGTTCATGTCTCAGAACAATGCTATGCTGAAAAAAAGGCAAAAATGGTTCTCTCAAAAAAGTCAGACTTATGCTTCATTGTCTTGAATCTGCCATTCCTCAGTACTTTTAAGTACCTGAGCATCGATGTGCCTCAAATGGACTACATCGATGCTCATTGTGGACATCGATGTGCCGTTGTACGTGGTGCCACGGTCAACACTGGCATGTGACCAGTCATATTGTCTGGCTCAAGATTCTGCATCTCTAGCTTTAGACGGTGTTGAGTTTGGATGCCTGGGTGTAGAGTTACGGCCAAAACAGTGATTTTGAGCCGGTTTTTGGACAAACTCACACTGCCATGTGCGTCACCCATCGTGCGCCGCGGCAGGTATTTATGCTGTGTACTTGTATCTTATCATTCCTGCACAGCAGTGCTACTGCGCAGTACTACTACACAGCTGCGCAGAAACTGCACAGCAGTACGCAAGCCTACGCAGCCCCTACAGAGCCGCAAGCAGGGAGCAACGCGGTCACCCCCACTGGTCATGCGGAGTCCGAATGACTAAAGATAACCTGTTGGCGTAATATAAGCCAGTGTAAAAAATGCTACCATTTTTTGCACTAGCGTAAAAGATACTGACGTCATCATCAATTCTGCTAACGTCAGTGTTTTTAGGTCAAACACCAATCCATCTCAATATTTCAACTCCTCAAGAAACGCTATCGGTTCCATGCTCGGAGTGCTTTGACGTTTGACTCTATAGTGAACACTACAATGCCACCTGTGCGTGACAAGGAAAAAGGGCTAGAAGACCCTCCTCTTCCTCCTCTTTGGGCATTATGAGTCCACAATTGCAGTCACTCGCGATCGGCAAGCTTCGTCGATCGTAGGACAAGATGCGCCGGCAGTAGTAGTGGTAGTCCGACTCGTTACAGGAGATCCCGGAGTTACTACGGGGTCATTCATGGGCCTCACAGCAGCCGCTAGGAGGATCTTCTGGAGCTCCACCATCTATTCAGCAGTCTACATCCTACACAGCGTCGCAGGCTCAACAAACCTCATCACAGGTTGAAACCCGAGATGAGGAGGAGATAGAGGATGAAACACGTGAGCAGGAGAGTTGTGTGCTTGAGGAGCGCATCCGTGAGCTATGTCTGTGGTCATAGCCTCTCACTCCGCCACCTTCTCGCCGTAAGGATCAGGCACGTCATTAAGAAGCATTCACTTTTGGTAGCGTTTCTCTCACTGGTGGGCTCCCTATACCCAATCCACCATCTCCTAAGCCTGAGGTGACCCTCCCCATGGAGCAGCGACCAAAGGACTTTGAGACACCTCCACCCCGTTATGATACCGACGAAGGATTTGATTACTGGGAGACCTTATTTAAGATGAGGGCCAGTTCTGATGGCAGCTGACCTTTCTATGGCAGCCAGTACCAGGCCCGCGATGCTCACTATGTCCAGACAGCAGCCAGAGCAATGTGTGATCTCCTCTACGCCATGCCGCGGGATGTTGTGGTCGACTTCCGACCCTTCTCTGTTCAGACCGGGACCGGTACTGGAGCAGATTGGAGCCAGGATTGGGAGCTAGACCTGACACTTCTCAGAGACCCATGCCACGAGGGCAGCCTGACTACGTGAGTTTCACTCCCTCCGTTGGGGTCCCATGGAGCTTGCAGCTGACTGCTAGAGGCGCGTGATGCGCCTTTACATGTGTCTCGGGACCGGTAGTGGGATGCAGTTGTGGGTACTAGATACCATCATGATGGGAGCACACTTGAACCACGTGAAGCTCTTTATGGGCTTTGACCGTATGGCTCTCTCTCAGTTGTCAGAGTCACTATTGCTGCTTCCTTGTGCCTATTGCTACTTCCTCCAGGCCACATCGGCTCATGATGCTGCCATCGCCCATCAACAAAGTCCACTAGTTGCAGCAGTGACTACGACTCCTCCTACGCCTCTGTCCCAGCTCACCAGTCCCACCTCCATTGATTCCTCCTGATCCTCCTCTACCCCTAGCAACCATTCTGAGGGCATTGTAGTGGCTGCACAGGAGAAGAAGGAGAAGAAGCGATGCGGGAAGGGACGGCAAGAGTAGCAGCAACAGTAGCAGTAGTCGGCGAGTAGTGGTAGCGGACGTTCTATCCACTGCAACAACTATGGAGACACCTACCGTTACACGGAGTGTGAGCAGTCCATAGACTGGACTCAGATCATGCGCGGCCTTGAGGCGGCGCACATGTAGCGGATTTCCTCAAGTGACACACGTACGGGGCGTGCCATGACCACGACTGCAGACAACACATCCGTTTCATCAGGCGGCAACGGTGATATGGACCATTAGGATCGCATGATTGCGGAGCTTTGTCAAATGTTGGCACTTCATACTCCGGGAGGTGCGATTGTGTCTTCACAGCCGAGTGGTCCCGAGACAGCATTTCTTACTTGTTCTGTTGCCCGTGGTGATGCTTGCTCCTCATGGGCACTGCGCCCACTAGATTTGGTCCACTCGGACGTTCTCGGTCCTCTCCAAGTCGAGTCCCTTTCTGATCGGGTTCGACATGTTCTCACCCTGACTGATGAATTCACCAAGATGTGATGGTTCTATATCTTCCGCCACAAGAGAGATGTCGTACTTGCGGTCTGCCTATGGCTTGTGATGACTGAGTGTCAGTCTCTTCATACCCTGCACATGTTCCTCTCGGGTTGTGGTGGCGAGTTTTTAGGTGAGATGGATGTGTACTTTGATGAGCACGGTATTTTCATCACTTCTCTGTCCCTGTTACACCATGGCAGAATGGTGTGTCTGAGCGTTGGAACCGCACCACGGAGGATGTGGTTTGCATTATGCGGTCTGGGTGCGTTCTTCTGGAGGCCTTTGCCTTTGAGGGTTTCTCCTACATGACGTAGGTATGGAACCGCTTGTTGCACGGTCCGCATCCAGACCATGTCATGCCGTACGAGTTGTGGTTCAACAATTGTGCTTATCTCTGTCTCGCATGAGTCGGAGGGTCCCTCGCGTCCATATGGTACATCAAGGACCAGCAGGGGTCCACGGTCTCAGCTCGGGGACGCATGTGTACCTCCCTCGGCATCTCCCCGCGGTCAATGGCCTGGTGCTTTTGGGACCCTGCTCGCCATCGCATTGTCGAGTCTCAAGATGCTCTCTTCTTTGAGGCTCTCACCTACCACGACTTGTCTAGCATTCTTTCTCTGGTGGCCGACCACCTTCCTACTTGTGTGGCGTCCCAAAGGATGACGGATTCTAGCCCTCTAGATGGGTCCGTCTAGGCCTCCTCACCTGCGGTCCGGTCTCTGGCTACTAACGATTCAGCCATCGTGGCTGTGGGTCCAGTAGCCTCATCAGTCCCCACTGCCCCACTTGATCCCGTGCCGCTGTGAGACCCCTTTGGCACACCTGGTCCCATGCCAGTGTTGGTCCCCTCTGACACACCTAATCATGTGCCTATACCAGAACCCTCTGTTACACCTCATCTCGTGCCAGTGTTGGTTTTCTCTGACACACCTGATCCAATGGCAGTGTCGGTCCCCACTGGCACACCTTATTCCATGCCAATGTGAGTCCCCTCTATCACACCCACTCCAGTGGATGCACCTTTTTCCCCTGTGGCTATGGCCAAACATCCTTCTCTACAACCTCAGGTGAGCACCTCAACATGGGGCTACTCCCGTGAGCCCGGTGCTCCTCTCTGACCCACTGGGCTCTAGGGCTTTGCGGACTGCTGATTTTACCCTAGATGCCCGAGTCGTAGTGTTTAGAGTGGCGAGCCAGGCATGAAGGCCTTTGGCTTGAGTGTCCAGGCAGACTACACTAAGGTGCATCCAGCATATCTTGGCAGCCACGAGTTGTTCTCCCAAGAGTTCTCAGTTGCTTGCGATGATGCAGATGACCTTGTCATGGTCAGACCGAATCCTGAGGCATTTGTCTTAGCCACCCATAGTTCCCCCTCAATGACGTCTGATCGAAGCACATTGAAGGTATCACTCTCAGCTCATGTTGCAAACTTGTGGCATGCTGCTTGTGAGGATAAGCTGAGAGCCATACATGAGCACGGTGTCTACGAGCTTGTCGATATCCTGCCTGGGCAGAACGCTGTACAGGCCAAGTGGGTATTTCGCAAGAAGGTTAAACCTAATAGCACACTGAATTGCTACAAACTCTCTTGACGACCAAGGGATCTTTGCAGGTTGAGAGTGTAGATTTCACTAACACCTTTGCACCCGTTGGCCGCATGACCATCACTTGTGCTCTGTTGGGGGCTGGTGCTCACCACAACTAGGAGTTGCACCAGATGGATGTGAACAAGGCATTCCTCTATGGTACCTTAGAGGAGGAGATCTATATGGTCAAGCCACATGGATTCGAGGTCGGTGACAAGGTCGGGCGCTTGTGCAAGGCCTTGTACGGCTTGACACATTCACCCAGGTGCTGGAACTTGGAGATCACTGGCACACCGACACGTGCCGGTTACGTGCTGAGTGGCACTTGCCCATCCCTCTTTCTCAGACAGACAGTTGATAGCTTAACCACCATCCTATTCTACGTGGATGACCTCCTGATTGCGTGTCCTTCTATGGAGGCCATGAAAGAGGCCAAGGCAGTCCTTCAGGTTACCTACAGGATAAAGGACCTTGGTACTGCAATTGTGTTTCTCGGGATGGAGATCGTGTGTGATCGTTAGCGGCGGACACTGTTGTTGCATCAGGTACTTTACACCAGCGTTGTGGAGGAGCGGTTTGCTGACCTCCTTGGTATAGTTCCCACCACCTCGACCCCTATCACTCCTGTTCAGGATGCTCTGAAGGTGGATGATCTAGCATAGCTGGGGGAGACAATGGACGTGACCCTGTACTTGTGCCTGATTGGATCTTTGATGTACTTGGCCACTACCACACGGCACGACATTGTTCGTCGTCAACCTCTTCACACATTTTTCATGGTTTCCTCAGGAAAGAACCCTTCACGTGGTTGTGTGAGTGGTGTGATACGTGGTCTCCACACCGTGCCTCCAACTATGCTTTCGACGGCAGTATTCGGTGGTAGTTGACGGCTACACAGACAGTGACTGGACATGGAATCATGATGGGTGCAGGCAGACAGGCTACATGTTCCTGCTGCATGGCACCGCTTTGTCGTGGCGCAATGGCAAGCAGGGTTGCATCGTACGTAGCTCATCAGAGACGTATGTTGCTCTAGACGTATGTTGCTCTGAGGGAGGGGGCTGCTGAGGCGTTGTTGTTGCAGCATCTATTTTGTGAGTTGTGTTAGTCTGTGCCTTGTTTCATTCTGTGCTATGACAACCAAAGTGCTATTACCATTGTAGAGAACTCTGTTGTGTTTCATGCACGCACAAAGCACATTGCTGTTGAGCATCACTTTGTGCGTGATCTTGTAGAGCGACATGTGATCTCTATCATTCGGGTTGGATAGACATGCAGCGGGCTGACTTCTTGACCAAGGCACTTGCGTGCGGAAAGTTCATGGTCGCCATTCGTTCTTTCAAACTTCGCCCCTTGCCTAAGAGTAGCTAAGAGTGGGGTGTGTGAGCATGGACTGTTGAGCATCTTGTTGCGCGCGTATGTCAGTTCTGCACGTGTACGGACATGCGTACCATAGGGTCATGGAGGAGTGTTGTGATGTGAGCCGTCCTTGTCTATTTGTATAGCTTACTGTGAACATACGACCATGACCATGCTCTTGCAGATCCCTGATGCGGACCCATCCACCAGCAGCTACCAGACGGTTGCCACGATGTCCGGGGTGCTTGCTGTGATGCTCAGCTGGTTTTGAGTAGTCGCTAGAGTTTTCTCGGTGTGCTGGCTTCTGCTCCCGATTTTCATGTCTTGCATTGTCTGTCTGTTGATCAATTCCGGACCTGTGCGTATGACCAGTCGTAGTGTATGGCTCAAAGTTCTGCATCTCTAGATTCAGACGGTGTTGTGTTTGGATGTCTGGGCATAGACTTACAGCCAAGACAGTGGTTTTGGGCCGGTTTTAGGGCAAACTGACATTCCCACGTGTGTTTAGTTGTGCGCCGTGGCAGCTATTTATGTTACGTACTTGTCATTTATCATTCCTCTCTCTATTACTAAGCTATTGGAGCTTATGAGACTTTGCGCGTCTCCCTAGCCTAACCCTTGTTGTTTCTCACACCTGCTTGCTTGCTAGTGTGCCAGCTCATTACACGGTATCGCCATGTCAGCAGCAGCAAGGTTAGGAAGCTTCCTAGTAATTTCTCAGCAAGACTAAAGATTATCTAGTTAATTAGCATGGCTACAATGCCACATACAACAGTTGAGACCTTTACGATGACCTTCAAGACGTTGGTCATCTGATCGTCGGTTACTTCTGCCGCCACCGCCCACATCAGCGTCATGCTTCAGGACGATGCGACTAAAATGAGGGAAGTGTTATGTACCATACGTACACGAGTCCCTGATAGTTGTGCAATGGAATCAATCTCATGGACCATTGTACGGAAACTTATAATTTCTTATATCTATCGCCTGTAGGCATTTTGGCCAACTTCTCCATTCGGCGATTTTCCGTTCCCGAATTTCCGGAAAACTTTTAACTCCATCCAAAACAATGGACTAAAGTTTTGTAAACAATATTGGTGTTTCAATATTGTTCATTCGACTTCTCAACGGCACTGGTTCTTTACAAAACCGTGTCTCAACATTGTCGAAGCCCTCTGAGATCTTGGCGGAGCCTATTGAAGCAGCCAATCACGGTGCGACCTCACTCGCATCGCTTGGCTTGAGTGCCGAGGACCCAACATATGCCTCATTCTCATTCACGGTATTGTATATATGTGTTTGCATCACTTGACACTTATCATCAAAGTATACTTACCACTTATTATAGATTTTTCATGTGTCCTAAATCCCCAAACTGTGTTCTACCCCAGATGTTTCCCCGTTCACCATCTAGGCTTCTGACTGGCATAGCAAGCTATTAGGTACGAGACACATACGAGTCACTAATCTTTCCAAGTAGGCATTTATTTCATTATGTTTATAGCCCATCACACGTGGATACCTCGATTTTCACTTCGAATCTCGAGGGAAATTCGGCCAGCTGCCCTCACCCTCTGGAGAACCTTCTCGCACTTTTTGACAACTCTGACCACTTTCGACTAATCATCGACAGACGTGTCATGACCTTTTGGTCAACTTCTCGACACATCAAAACATATCTTGATTTTTAAAGATGAATCTTGCATCTTTGCCGTCGATCCTCGAAGCCCACTGAATTCTCGGTGGAGCTTCTCGAACCTAACCACTAATGACGCGACTCCACACGCGTTGCTCAACGATCTATCCAACGACCCCGACTATACCTCATTTGTAACTAGACACTTTTATACATATGTTCGATCATTTTGGCTGTCATCAAATTACACTTACCGCTAACTGTAAATTGCTCAATTGTCCCAAATTCTTAATCTTGTTCTGTCTCGCAGCTGCTATTTTTCCACCATCTATGCTCCGTTGGGCATAACACTTGGGATGAGAGTAGAGCGGTGCTGGAGAGACATCCGACTACTTTACCCATCTGGAGGACTACCTCGCACAAGCCGTTAGCGCATCTTCACAGACTTTGCAACTACGATGTGAAGTGAGCAAGCGCACCCGATGACCAGCAACGAGTATTCGGCGATGACTTCGGCGATGGAGGAGCAGAATGTGCCTATGCACGCGAACCCCGAAATGGCAGTAAACGCTAGCGTGGCAGGCTATGCGGCAGCTGGATAAACCCCTACGGCTCCGGCGACCAATCCAGTCATGGATCCTACGGCGGTAAACCAGCCGTCCCCACCGACAGACTCGACGACGACAGCAGGATCGACAGGTGGCACCGGACAACAGGCGTGAATCAACGAGGAACTTGCAAATCATATCTTTGCTCTCAAAGGAATCAACAGAAATTTGTTCCAACAGCTCAACATCGCGATGGAGGCTCTTCGCAATGCAAGTGTACGAGAGGTGGTACTCGTCAAGAGAATTACCCAACTCTCAAGAAAACCTAATATTCACCCGGCTCCTCGCGTACCGTTCGATCATGCAAACTCAAAGGGACCAACATTTTGGATGTGGCAGACGAGTTTGGAGGTATTATTCACCACTGGTGGGGTCAAAGAAAAACAAAAGAAGATTGAAATCGTGGCCACGCTTTTGCGTGGCACGGTACTAAGTAGGTGGTCTGATCTAAAAACCATCCAACGGCAACTGGAGACGAGCGAGACCTCATCAACGGCCAACGATGCCCGTCTCAATAGTCGACCGCAAGCGTTCTACTCTAAGAGCAATTCAACCAATAATGGCAAGACGCGCTCACACCACCAACCGACTGGAACAAGTTCTCACGCGCGATGCTGGCATAATTTGGACGACTAAACGAGACGTCTGAAGTTTGGTACAAGCTCCAGCATTTTCGTCACCAGTCCAGCATGGTAGAGAGTATGCGGAGACTCTGTGAGATCATCATTGGTGCCAACATCACCCCCGATGAGCTTGTTTTTCACTTTAACAATGGCCTCAAATGAGACATCCGACGATCAAAAACCAGTTTTGGTATGCAAAATGACTTACCGCGGATGATTGTAGTAGCCGAAAGAATCAACAACACCAAGTCCAACGCTCGAATCCAAGAACCCTATGGCTTCCAACCTCCCAGCCACATTTCTCATGGAAATGGGAAATGCCAGTCTGGGGACTCCTCGACTCTGATGGAAGTGGACGTCATTGACCAGATAGATATGCGCACCTGCGAAAACTACGAAAAATTCAGGCACATCGCTTGCAACTGCCGAAGCAAGCAGCAGTCCAAAAAGGGGGGGAAGTAACAGAAAATTGAGTCAGGAAATGGCAAAGGGCAGGAGGGAGAGCCACGACTCTTGTCTATGAGGAGCAATCTGCGTCGAACTATCGCCTATCTGAATGGCCTACGATGCTATAGAGAGTTTCTGAGATCGTAACGTTCGATGAGGGATACGAGGACAACCAATCGGCGATACTGCTAAAAGTGCAACCTCGAGGATGCAAGAGTCGTAGAACGGTACCAGTACTATTGGATGAAGGAGCTTCTTACAGTTTCATAAGCAATGACATGGTTCACAAGCTAGGTTTGCAGACCAAACCAGGGGTGATTGAAGGAAAAACCGTCAACGGGAGATTGCAAAAACGGAGACCCCGAGAACCACTACGACTACAAGTGGGAGATCTACAGGGTGTAACGGTCTGGAGATCTAGTCCAATGAGTGACAACAAAAATATTCTCGGACGAGATTTCCTATACCGACACAATCCGCAGGTTGACTCGAACAGCGGCGACGTCTATGTGGAAATCCAAGGCACCAAGAAATAACTTCCACGTGTGGGACAGAAGATGACAGCTAAAGAAACAAAGGTGGAAGCAGTAGAGTAAGCTACGATGGCCAAAGAGCGACAAATTGTATAGCCGATACCGCTCAACGTGGTCAAATACTACATACTGCAAGGAGCTCGTGTCTGGCTTATACATCATGAGCCAATAGAGGAAGCAGAAGTTGCAGCAGCTGACTCATCATCTTCATCGGCCTCATCAGCCTCATTGGCATCGATAGAGTTCGTGACTGCACCCAAAGAGTTCACATCACTCATCCAAGAATTTGTGGACGACTTCTCCGACAAACTCCCAAAAACTCTACCACCTCAACGAGACATCGACTATCACGTCGAGCTCAAACTGGGTATTCAACCCACAGTTTAAGGGGCCTATTGTATGAGCGATCACGAACTGACCGAGCTAAAAAAACATCTTGACAAGATGCTCAATCAAGGGTTCATCAGCCCATCCACATCACCATATGCCACACCTGTGCCGTTCGTGAAAAATAAAACTGGAAAAATACGGATGTGCGTGGACTACCGGGTATTGAACGACGCTACCATCAAGAACCCCTACCATCTTGCCCGAGCCAACAAACTTTTTGACCAACTCGGAGGGATTTGAATTTTCACCAAAATCGACCTAAGCAGCGGTTATCACCAGATCCGTGTGGCAAATGCCAACATCAAGAAGACAGCGTTCAAAAATTGCTATGAGCATCTCGAGTTCACAGTTCTGCTATTTGGACTTACAAATGCCCCGGCGACATTCATGGCGGCGATAAACAACCTTTTCCGCCCATACCTCAATGATTTTTTTGTGGTGTATCTCGACGACATCCTGGTGTACAGCCGCACCCCGGAGGAGCACGATGGACACATCGAAAAGTTCTCAAAGTTTTGCAAAGAGAGAAAAAATTTAGAAAACTCTTGAAATGCCACTTCGTTCGCTTTTCGATCGAGTTTGTGGATCACGGCGGACGTATCACCATGGATCCGAGAAAAGTGGCAGCAGTCGCTGATTGGCCGACGCCAACCATCATTCAAGACGTTCAAGTTTTCCTCGGCTTCTGCAATAATTATTGGCATTTCATACGAGATTACGCTCGAGTTTCAGCGCCTCTCTCTGACCTCACTCAAAAAGAAAATGAGTGGCGGTGGGGCGATAGTGAACAAAATGTGTTTACCACTAATTATTAATTGTTCAAGTGTCCCAAATTCTTAATCGTGTACTGCCTCCTTACTTCTACCTGTTCACCATCCACGCTCCGTTCAGCATAACACAAGCAGTACTCAAAAGCTTTTAGGTATCCTCTTACCAAGACCCAACATATGCCTCATATTAATCATCCATTTTTCCCAATTCTTGATTCAGGGGAGTGACCATACATCCACAAAATTCCCGATATCTATCAAAGTATCAACATTTCGCACATTAACCACGCCATATCCAAATGTCGGACATTTAATGACACGATGTCCACCTGATCGGACATTAAAGACGCTACACTCCTGTCATTTTATACATCTATGCCATATCCAATGAACTTTCAGTTAATGTTTCCATATCCACCTCCAAAGCATTTGCTAGTCAGCCGTTGGTGAATGCTTCCCAGTCGGCCTAATGCTCATTGTGTCCGATAAGTGTTCATTGGCGTCATGTTCTGAAAAGCTGGTTATCTGTTGTTTTCCAACCGACAATGCCCTGAATCTGACCTACAAGCCGATTGGAAGCTGTCAACTCCGAAACCTAGCGACGCCAAATCCAATGTGTGGTCCTGGCATCATGACGTGTTGTTAGGGACACTGTGTTCGTTGTTGGTGGGTTTGACCTCGCGTTATATTTTGTGGGCATAGGAGCCCAAACGATGGTTCTTTCCGAAACAAAATAAAAAAAATAAAAAAATAAAAAAACACCCAACCAGATTCTATCATACCCAGTTACCTTTTTTGACATGATTAAGTTGTCCTTGTGTACTAAAAATTCTTTTTTCATTCACGTTAAATAATGTTAACATTGAAGCGAATTGAACATTTGAATAACAATGTTCATGTCGAAGGTAAACATTCATGTACACGTATTTTCCAAGAGTAATACTCGGCAAGAATGTGTAAAACAACACCGTCCATAAATGGGAAACAAGTTCAAAATGATTGATTTACACAAATGTCATCATGGACGTCCACTGAAAATCCACTCCCTAACCGGAGGAGGTAGTGAATACAGCCAGCTCATGATGTCGCAAACAGGGCACATCTACCCTGGCTGGCAGCAGTCTTGGGCATAGACATCGTCCACATCTCCAGCAGAATCTTCGTAGTCCATGTTGCTCTCAACATCGTAAAACACTTCATCTTCCTCCTCTGCGTCTTCCTCTGTAACACTTGAGCCAGCTATAGAGTCATCTTGCACTGGACATGTGGAGTAATACACTATGGTGACTTGGGTACGACTACCAACACGCCATAACTTGAAGAATACATGTGTAGTACACACTCCAGCCAGGAAGGAGAGAACACTTGGCTCTCCTACTATGCAGTCTGAGTGTTCCATAGTAGCCTTTTCTCAGTCTTGTACACAAGTTTTGAACACCGTTTTAGATGTCAAAGAGCTTGAACAGTGGAACTCTCTTGTTCCTTTTGTACACTGGTGGCATCTGTTTTAGATACATCATTCATGAATTCTGTTCACATTTATATCAGGTACCCACAACACATGGATATGAGGAAAATTATGTTTGAACAAAATTCAGACCTATGTCCATGTTCGAATCTGTTACAACCCACTCCAAAATACTACTATGGTGCACAACTGCTCTTTAGCCTTCTCCCTGTGTTGGGCTACGTGATGTCTGAACCGCCCCTCCATGAATCCTTCAACTGTGAAACCTTCAGGAACCCGTGCAGTAGGCTGCCAGTAAACTGACCTCCTGGTTCCAGGTTGTATGCACTCTCCCCTGCAAACACAAGACAAAGATGAACATGAAATACCCTTAGTGAACTGAAACACACACATGAACATGGACAGCCTGGTTACAATGAATTGAGGAGACTGGATGAGCACTTACATGAATGTGTCTTCGTCCACCTCGTCCGGCTCGTCGTCCCGTGTCTCTTCAAGCCGGCAAGCTTCCTATACGGCTGCTGCCTGTTGGAAAATATCCTCACGTCGCTCCCACTCATGCTGCTATCTCAAGACTTCGTACCTGTCCTCGTCCTCTTCTTCGTCCTCATAGTCAGGCCCTGTCCTCGTCCTCTTCTTCGTCCTCAGATTCAAGCAATACGTACCTCTCGGGGCCGTACACTTCTTCTTCATCTGAGTCATACGTTGTGTCATTCTCTGGATCGTACAGTGGTCCTGCACCTGCACCTGCAGCTGCTGCTGTATGAACTGCTGTTGCAGCAGCTGCAGTAGCGGGTCCACCAGAACCCGTTGCCACACCTCTTGCCATGTTGAGGCCCCCAAGACTTGTTCCTTGCACTGGTGTTGCGCTAGCAGCAGCCCATCGCGCTTCTGCCCGTGCTACTGCCCAGCCTGTTCCAACGGCACTAGCCCCCTCTTCCTCTACTCCACTCGTCCTACCGGTCCCCGTGTCTGATCCTCCTTTGGCTCCCAATGCTGCTCCTCCTTCACTTGTAGGCACGCCAAGATAGCGTCCGGCTACTGCCTCTGTGCGAATGGCAGCTTCGGTGCGCTCAACATGATGCAGCAGAGCGTTGGACGCAGCAGCTGCTGCACCACCGACAACCGGAGGGTTAGGGCACTTTGACTATGTGTGCCCACGGACACCACAGTGCGGGAAGATGTGATTTTTCTTCCTGCGATCCTCCCGTTCCCACCTTGCACTCTTGGGGCTGCATGGTCCACGCTTGGGCCCCGGCTGCCGCCACAGCTTGTCAGTGTGTTTGAGGTGGATGGGGTCGACGCCGGGCATGGGGTCGTTGTACGTTCGGCGGTACGCCATGCAAGTGTGATGCACGTCCACCAAAGCCTCTAGATTTTCACCCCTTCCAATCATGAATGCAAAAGCATGGACACAAGGCTGCCCCCACTCCTTCCACCCACCGCACGTGCAATTCCTCTCTAGCACGTGAACTCACCGTTGACAGTTGCTGGGCCCAGTAACCGTGGCCGAGTGCGGGCCCTCCCCTTCCACCTCGTAGTCCGTGCTGCTCAGGGATGTGTGGAGCATGCGCTTCTCAGGTGTTGGTGCAAACTGGCCCTTCACCAACCTGCTTAGCTTGCGGCGATCTGTAAGTAACCGATGCACCCACGTGAACAGACCCACGAATCAGTAGGAGGGAAAGACCGTTCGAACCTCCGTGATACGAGCTTTCAAAGAGTCGGCGACGTTGGAATTCATGGGCCCGCCGCGTCCAACGGGGTAGTACAATCTGCTCCACTGCGCCTTCGGGATGCCACCCTCCCCGTTCGACCCCAGCAGCATCATAGCCGCGCATGGAGAGATGCAGTAAAGCTGCTCCTCGCACCTCTACCACTTAGCCTCTGCAAGGGAATGTGCCAATCTCCAGAACCAGTAGCCCACCTGCGTGCCATGTTTCTGTCGCATGGTTTCCCTTATTTGGAGGGCACAGTAGCTGTGTTGGGCTCAAGGCTTCTTCTCGGCCATCGCGTTTAGAAGCCCCTCATCACGATCGCTGATGACCACGGTGCCTTCCTACACAGCAGTCGGGTATGCCAAAGACAAGTGGAAGCAAAACCATTTCCAATTGTCATCGTTCTCAGCACTCACCATGGCCCTAGCCATGGGCACCGCGTTGTCGAAGAACAGGCAGATAAGAAAAACTTGCTTATGGCTATTTTTTAGATGCGTTCCATCCATGGTCACAAGCCTGCGACAGTATTGAAACCCTAGGATGGTGGCGCCATGGACAACACACGCACGAAGAAAAACTCCGTCTTCGGTCGCTTCGGCAACGACATGGGTGTTGGGATCCAGACGCATGAGCTGCATATTCAAAGAAGGAGTGGAAAAGTTAGTATTGATCCTCAAGCAAAGTACAGCGAAAACACTTGAGCAAGAAAGCAATGCATACTCACCTCCTCGCAATAAACTGAAACAGAGACCAGGCCTTGTCGTTCCGGCCCATAATCCGCTCTTGCGTCTTAGACCTTGTGCAATAGAGGGTGTTCTTGTCAACGTCCTTGCTAGTGCTCCATTTTACGATGGCCTCAAGGGTCTTCACATTGTCCGTGGGGTTGCGCTTCAACGTGGACGTAATCTGGCGACTAATCCAGCGCACCGGTTTTGCTGGATCACCACGCTCCGTATTAGAAACTCAATGGTGACCGTCAACAAATTGGCTGACGATAATGTTGCCATGTCGTGCGCTAACATGCGCCTTTAACAACCATGGACACTTCTTGTCCTTCCACTTTCCACAGCGTGCCTCAAAACGAGTTTTCTTGCTCCGAAGCCTCCGCAAGGTCATGAGGTTCGCTATGGCATAACCGTCAACTACGGTCCTTGCCTCCTCCATCGTGGGAAATTCGAAAGCGAGGCGGGAAGACATTTTTTGTCTTGCATCTTGTCGGAGCCGAGTCATCCGGATCGTCATCTGAGGACATTGGACAGTCACACAAAACAAATCGCAAGTTGAAGTACAAACATGGAACCACACAGCATGCATGATGAAGTACAGTAGCACCCGCCATGAATTACCATGGCCATGGACCCCACGACTGAGACGTAGAGTGTTGCTTGCAAGCTGTTCAGGCGATATAATAAGGACATGGGCTTGTTGTTCTCGCTCTAAGTCCTCGTCATAAACTTGGACGTAGGGAGACCTGACTGGTCATGCGGAGTTGAAGAGGTGCCACGTGATGGTGTCACGGGAGGTGGGCCATGGGACCTAAGTCTACGGCTGGTTGCATAGCTGATTTGTGGTGCCACCTTCAGAGAAAATGGATACTTCGGACACAAATTTAGTAGACTAAATGCACGACATGCCCATTCTCACCGGGTGCAGAAGCGTCCCCCATAGCTGCGGTCTCTCTTGCTGCAACGTGAGTGACCGACGGTGCAGACAAGAAGCAAACGACGGTCCACAACACAGATTGAGAGCTAACGAGGACAACAGGGTACACACAATGGTTGCGTAGCACACAACAATAGAGAACGTGACTAGACAGTTGTGCATGTGGCACGAGGCACTTCTCTCGTAGGTTCGTCACAATGTATGCGTGTTGGACGGTGACGACCTCGAAGAGCACAATACATCGACCACATGCAGATCAATTTGTCGACGTCAAGCATGCCCTCGGGCAAAGCCAGGATGGTAATGTGTCCTAACTACCAGCGAGGCTCGTTCTAGACTGCTACGAGATAACATGTCAACTCCGGAGGGGTTCGTGAGGTGTGCAACCTTCGGTTTGTAGTTGAGCAATTGACATACTCCGGAGTTGACATATTATCTGGTGCAGTTTACATTGACACGAGTGTGCAAACTCTGATCACAATTGTCACGAACACACCTCCGGAGTTGTGTTTCCGAAGGGGCGAGCTACAGACCGGAGGTTGCACACTTGTGTAGGGATTGCCTATTCCGATAAAGTAATACCCCCTCCTTTCGATGAAGAAAATCGGGGAAACATTGAACTAAATTTGATACTTTGGCGTTGGTCGACCATGTATACAAAGAAAAAAATCTTTTCAAAAATTAATTTTTTCGCGAAATATGTTCCAAGGTGACAAGAGCATCTGTTGCTACATTAAAACGTGGACACAAAAACCTGTTTCCAACTGTATAGAAAGTATGTCATATCCACCACTGAAGAAAATCAACATTTTGCCGGATATTTCGTTCATTGTGCAACATGCCTGGATATCTTTGACGTAAATCCAGTGGCGGTGGATATGGCGTAGTTATAGTTGAAGTTAGTGGATATGGCATGGTTTATATTCAACTCGGGGATCAGGCTTATGTTGACACTTGCACTAGATATGCCAGCTATATCGCCTTTTTGGATTCCCGTTCTGTTCCGCACCTCATCTCTGTGAACCACGCACGTTTCACTGTGTGGAAGAATGAACATGGGTGGTTGAGTGATGACCGCAAAAATAGGGTGCTTTGATTGTGGTGAGCCAGGCGTAGAGGTTAGTTGGTAATTTCCTATGCAGAAAGGGCCAAATAGCCCTTCTACCCAATCCGCAAGGGGGTCAGGAACGCCCTACCCGGCGCTTAAAAAATACAACTCCTTCGCCTGGCGGTTGAAAAAAAAACTAGACTGCTCGCTCGCTTCACCATGCTCGATCAACGGCATGCGCTGCTGATCAAGCGAAGTGAGGTAGGGCATGTCAACCCCCTCGCTCGATTGTGATTCTCGCTCCCACGCGAGAATCGCGATTGAGCGACAACGCCAATTTCGAAACTGAGCGAAAACGCTCGTTCTGCTCATTTTTTTCATCACGCAAACCCCCCACTTTGTTCACGCAAACCCTAGTCAAACCCTACCCTCAATTACATTGGGGGTCTTAGGGTTTTAGTTTTGCGTGGGCTCCTACTGGGCCCCGCGGTAGCTGGGCCCAACAGGTTCCCTTTCAACGCATGGGGAGTCTCGGACCCCCCATGCAAACCAGAGGCACCCCCCCC
>SZWC01002829.1:15061-29276 GCA_023375785.1 Penium margaritaceum | reverse complement strand
GAGGGGTGGGTGGAGGGGGGGCTTGGTTTCCATATTTTCTTCTTTTGTGAGATTTTTATCTGCTTGGCGTAATGATAAATGTAAAATTCTACAGTGTTAAGAGGTGCTTGGTGGATGAAACATTCTGTGTCACTTCAAACAAGAAAGAAGAGAAAAGAAGTTTTGACAAAAAGGAAAAAGGAACATGATTCATTGTCATGGTAGCATGCATGCAAATGGATGTAGTACCTCACTCACCACACCTTGTTAGGAAAAATCAGTGACCGGCAACAAGGTGTGTGATGCTAACGTCCTTGCACAATGTCATGTGAACGAAAGGAGCTGGAACTGTGGGGCCGTAGCTGGGGCCGGTTGTACTTGAGGATAGGAATCCACTACGCACATGGTGTACATCTTTTGCACCACTTGAATCACTCAACGCTGCATGTGACATGGACATGGACATGGGAGGAAGAATCATGGGAAGTGTTTTGTTGAGCAAGACTGGTGACACATTGTAGGGGCACGTGAGGGCAGGGGGGACGGAAATAAGGGAACAAAAGAAAACAGCTTACACTGGGATGTCTGCGGTAACCAAACCAGGGGAATGTTCAGCTCATTGGAAGAACATGAGAAAATTGCAATTCCACCTAAGTTCACTGCCGGTGACATACTCTTGGCTGCTTGCCTGCATGCTGGCACTCCCTCTACATTGCGGCAGCTCTAACTGTAATTTTAGCTGCACCTATGTCAGAGACTTTGCAACTCATCATGGCAAGTGGACTACATCCTGTTGGAAGCAACAGGCTAGTCCACAAATGCGCAAGAGGACATGGATGCTCCCATGGCATAGCACCACTCATACGTTTCCGTGCTATTAATGCACCGGAAAGCAAGGCCAGCATCCTTGGCGGAACAGTACTGTGACAAAAAAATCTGTGAGGAGATGACTGGAACAGCAGAAGAAATGCAGAGCCAATGCTGGAGAGTTTTTCTGTAGCACAAAACAACATGTCAGCATGGCTAAGCCAGGTGGCAGTGGGGGGCTGGCCACTCTGCCAAGGGGCAGAGTCAATGTGGTTGGAGGAAGCAACATACTATACTACCCTATAAAATGAGGAATAATTTGAGAAGTATTTTCAAGCATTTTTTTACATTTATAATATTTAGATTCAAACTATGCACCTGTGGAAAAACATTTTCTCCAGGATCTATGCATATTTTTTTAAAAAATGCTGCGCCTCGGCCCTCTCAACAACTGCGCTTGGCACCTCCACCATGCTCCATCCTTCTAGTTCAAGTAATCAAAATTGAAGAGCCTCAAAGTTTTGTCTTCATTGAAGTGTGCGCATGATAATTGGCATCCTTTGCCACCTTTTGTGTGTTCTTGCAACACCGGCAGGAAAAATTCATGGACCGGAAACGCTCCGACCCAATTCATCGTTGGGTATGGTTAATTGAGGCCATTTTACACACTGGTTTTTTAGTGTGTGCCTTGAGTGTGCTCTCATTAAAGGGAGTACCTTACACCCATCCCTACACTCCATCCATAGTGTTTGAGAGAAGTGTACTTGTGTCTTACATGGCCAAAAAATTCTCGAGGTAGTGCATGTGGCAAGTGTGCTCGAGCACCACACAAAATTACACTAAGAGCGCACTAAGTGCACTCATTTGTCCTATGTGTCAAAGCACACTTTGCTTTTTTCCTACATGGCACAAAAATTCTCTTATTAGGAAGGACGTCAGTGCGTGGGGTTAGTGTATGTGGCAAGTGCGCTCAGTCAATATGCAAAAGTATACTAATAGTGCACTCAGTGCGCTCCTTTTTCTCATGTACACTAGAATACCATCCATTTTGTCTTGTATGGCCAAAACATTCTATTCTTAGGAAGGACTTTAATGCGCTGGACTAGTGCATGTGGCAAGTGTGCTAAGTCTCCATACAACAATAAATTAAGAGCGTGATTAGTGTACTTCTTTGTCTTATGTTTTTTCTTACATGTACAAACAATTCTCTTCTTAGAAAGGACTTTTGTGTATTGTAAGAATGTACGGCATGAGACATTCTTGCCTTGTTTTGGGAGAAGATATTGATGAAATGGGGCACTCCCATGTTTAAGTGGATCATGTTAAGAAAGTTTCCCACATCTCATACTGGAACACACTGACATACAAACACGTGTGATTACTTTCCTATTTTGGATGCAATCTTTTGTCAATAAAGGATCTCCACGTCTCATTGAGAATTTGTTCATTAGTTAAACATTTGGCCAAGAAAACTGGGCTTGCTAAGAAACATAAAGCATATTTTAAATTGGTTTTTCTAGGAAAACCTCTTCTCTTATCTGTAAGTATATAGGACATGTGACACTCTTGTGTTTAAGTAGTTATTATAGATGGAAAGTGTAATTATCTCATCTGGAAACACATTGAAATCTAGGTTCTTCCCCCCTGTTTTGGAAAAATAATTGTTACAAATTTATCTCTATGTGCCTTATTAACAGTGTGCGTACCATGTACATTCACAACCAATTGTTCTTCATTAATAACATTCATAAAAAATAAACATATCTCTTTTCATCTAAGTACAGTAGTTTTGTTCACTGTCAATGTCGTTCCTTCTGTTCATATGGGCAATTATTCCTTGTTTATCTTAAGGGCGAAACAATATACATTTAAGTTTTTAAGAGTTATATCTATACAAAGATATAGATCTCCATTGTTGCTATCAATATCTGGTTCTTCGGTTTAAGCAACACTATGTGGAATTGTCGTTTGACCATCTCCGACCAGCTGTCAGCGCCATACTTGACAGCCGACTATTTGCCGGTCAACATCCATTTGCATCACGTCATGTTTGTCCTGGTCTGCTTTTGCCCGTCTGTTTCATCAAGGCAGTTCTCGTAAGGTGGTCCAGAGGGACCCCCCAGTGTACGGGGGTAGTGTATGTGACAAGTGCCCTCAAAATGAGTGCGGAAGTGCACTTATCACGCACTGAGTGTGCGACCGATACATTCCTAAAAGAACATTCTGCTCGGTTGAATGCCTCCATTTGAACAGCAAACCACACGCATTTGCGGTGTAGGATCACAAGCATAAATGAGTAAACTTAGATGGAGCGATGGCACTGTTTTGTTGCCTTCCAAACATATGTTTTTTTTGTTTGTGTGGAGAACCTCTACAATCGCTAAGTCCAAAACAATCTGATTTCAACGATTGAATTCAGTCAACAGAAAAAACAAATGAAAGTAGCCATATGATCTTTCATTTAAGAAATATTGATCTATTCCGGTTCCAAAATCATCATAAATGCTGACAATTCCATCTTAGAGAGAGAGAGAGAGAGAGAGAGAGAGAGAGTACTTCACGTGTACCAAAAAGTGATAAAATCCTTTATCCTACCGCTGATTTTTTTTTCTGAACGCCCTGAATTCGGAAGTGATNCAGTCAACAGAAAAAACAAATGAAAGTAGCCATATGATCTTTCATTTAAGAAATATTGATCTATTCCGGTTCCAAAATCATCATAAATGCTGACAATTCCATCTTAGAGAGAGAGAGAGAGAGAGAGAGAGAGAGAGAGAGAGAGAGTACTTCACGTGTACCAAAAAGTGATAAAATCCTTTATCCTACCGCTGATTTTTTTTTCTGAACGCCCTGAATTCGGAAGTGATTTATAATTTTAGCTAATAAACTTGTCGATGATTCAAACGTTAAGGACGTACGATGATTAGCCCAAAGGTACTTGTTCCTCGTTTTTCCTACTCGGCATCTCTCTATTGGGTGCTCGGTAGGGAATATGAGTCTTTACAACAAAGTGCGAGTGATATTCGAGACCAAAAATATCACAAACAGTAATCTTGTTTGCACATACAACATTGAAAACCCCTTCAAACGTGAGGTTATCATTATCGCACACTGAGTTTGTGATAAGTTCACTTTCTCACCAATAATGAGTACACTGACCTATACACACTATGCCCCGCACTGGGGGGGGAGGGGGATCTAAGCGACAGAACAATCTCATCCTAGGATGTCGAAGGTTTCGCCATTGAGTATTTATTCAAAGGTATCATCCTTGATACGTTAAATCGTGGACCAATGTTTGTATCGGCCATGACTAATGATGCACAGAACCTCCAAAAGGTACTGATGCATCCAGTACACACTGCGTACCGGCAGCATGATGTTAATCCTCTAAGATTCAAGTCGGCTTGCTAACACACCTTTGTTCAACATCTCATGACATAGTCATGACACTGGCTTAGTCATCAAACGATCACATTGGCCTTTGAACATTGTAGCGCAATGGGATGTACGACTGTTGTAGAGCACGTTCTGCACCCTCCAAACCACTTCTTTGGTGACATGGTGTCGTCATTTTCTATACGAAATATCAGCTGATATCGTCAACTTGATCAAAGATCACAAAACCGTTGTGATCATTCGTCCGTCTAACTTATCCATAACTTGATGTCGTGATCGACGCACCAACAGTTAGTGGATAAGGATTTTTGTACATGTCGTGCACGTTTTCCACGCATGCCGTGTACCCAACTTCACAAGACTGAAGTACCATGGTATGAATCGCATACCTTGACCTATTGAAAAGCGGTTTGTCTCTAGCACTTGGTCATGCGCTCTGACCTCCTGCGGTCATGCAAGCCGTGCATTTTTTGGAACAGGTGCTCAACCGACGAGGCTTCTGTAGCACGTCCCATCTATGGATACGGAGGAGTTCGTCCACCTTTAGCATGGTGCAAATCTGAGGAAATCGTCTCCGTCACACATGTGATTTATCCGTTTGAGTCTTGGTTTGTACTTCTTTCGGAAGTATCTTTTCATATTGCTATCGGCAGGGCGAAGTTTTCAACCTTCAATGATTGTCACAGTCCGTCACGACCAAGAACGATGTGTTTTTATGCCGTTTGGGCATACATCTGATCACCACAGCCGTCTGTGATTGTTTCTAGCCATGCCTGTCGATTCTCTATTTGAGGAATCCGACAATATGACCATCCTCGGCGTCGTCGAGATGCCTTGCAAACGTCAGCCAACGTATTTTGGCACTTCAAACAATGTGCTCGACCCGCTTGTCCCTAGAACCATTTTTACGCATAGATCGCATGCTTTCATTTGGTGGTCTATCACAAGCTAACCTGTCGAGGCAACGAGTTGGCTAGTTCTTGCTAATTGATACAACGAGGTGCGATCGGCACCCATGTTATTGTTGCAATCGGCATCTTATAACATGTGTTTTACCATAAACACTAGCATCGCTAGTCCACTCGGAACTCATGGCCATAGTGCATTCGGCACTCGCATCAGTGGTGCATTCGGCACCCACGACAAAAGTGCAACCCGCAACTTTTGTCAATCGCACAATCAGCGTCCACGACAATGGTGCATTCGGCAATCGTGTCGATTTAACCGATGCACCCGTCGGTCATGCATTCAACACTCATTGGGATTGTGGGTTCGACACTCGCATGTATGCTACAATTGCATCTATCATGTTGGTCATGCTCCCAGTACAACCAGGACTTGTCAATTTTGGGGGCTCGACCCTCGTGTTGGGATTTTCACCCTCGCATGTATCTTGAGTGCGATCGGCACTCACATTCTTGTTTTGTTAATCTCCACTCACAAATAAAAACACCCAGCATCCTTGGTGTAATCGACACGTGTGTGGATACTCAATCGGAATTTATTTCGTTCATATCTCCGTCGACCATGAGTAGCGCGTTCGGCACTAACATCACGGATGCTTTCCGCATCTGTGATCAAAGTGCAACTGGCACTTTTCCAGAGGTATGTTCAACACCGACAAAATTTCTGCAACTAGCACTTTTGCTATTTCTCGTAGTGCAATCGGCACTTACGTCAATGATGTAATTGATGCCCGTGTAATTGTGCAATCGACACTCATTTTGTACACTCTGCACATTTTACATTGTTGCGACGAGTAGGTGAGTTGTCGAGTGGTCGTAGCACGTTCGGTGCTTTCATCATTCTTCATCGAGAAGTCTTCTCGATGCATGTCGCCATTGTGGTTTTTCAACCTCGTGCACGTTGTAGTCGTCGTCTTGCGTAAACAAAACTGTTTAGCACATGTACAACCTGTATTGAGCCATGTCGTGGCTTTAGACGGTCACCCTTCCGGGTTTTCTCACAAACTACTCCAAACTTGGAGGGTAATTCAGGAAATTTTAGGCACAATCGGTGCTCAATTTTTTGCATTGAAACATTTCCAAGTGATTTCCGTCCAGGTCGTGGAAAACTGTCGGTTTTCCTCCTTTTGTGCTTCGGAATGGAAAAGAAAAGAAAATCAGGACCGATGATTCTTTGGGAGATCTCAACTAGAGCTCTTGAATTTTTGCATCAAAACACATGGTCAACTTGACCACACACTCGGGTTCGTCCACAAACATTTTCACCGTTTCAAACGTTTTTGTAAACATTTAACATAGAATTCCTCAACTTGAGGATCTATGAATACTGTCAGAATTATGGCACTTCAAGTGCCTTTTTTTGTTGATTCTTGGATCTTTCAAGCGTCACACGGTGGTGTGTTAGGAAAATTTTCGGTCTTCCCTTTTTCCCATGAATAGGAAAATATTGAAGAATAATGATTGAGAAACTTCTCAATGCATTTTAGAGCCTAGAATGAGCTCCATGCCGCTTTTACAACAGTGAACCCACGGAAAACAAGGTTAGACCCCGGGTCCAACCGAGGAAATCGTCCTCGCCTCTAGTGCTGATGGCACTTAGAGATTGTTTTAACCTTTTCAACAACATTTTCATTTCATGCAATTTGGAGCTCGGTCTAAGCTTCAAACTGCTTTTTACGGTGTCCAAAATGGTTGCGAAACACAGGAATTTTCCTCCAGTTTGCATTGGACCGGCCGGGTCCAAAAACAAACCGTGTTTGGGAAAACTGTTACATGAAGGAATCGAACACGAGTCCTCACGAGTCCTATCTCATCATTTTTCCACGTCTCGGTCCTTGTTCGCTGAGCGAGGTGGAAGGAGGGAGGAACCTTCCTCTCCCCCCCCCCATTGGGCTATCGGCCCTTGTGAGTGGGGCAAAGAGGGAGGTCCCCTCCTCGCCTCCCACCCGGGCTGCCTGCCCTCGTGTGAGTGAGGAGGGGTGGTACACCTCCTCTATTCCCCCTTGAGCTTTCGGCTTGTGTGAGGGGGGGAAGGAGAGCGAGGAACACATCCCCTCCCGTCCCCATGGGCCGTCGGCCACGTGAGGGGAGAGGAGATGGGGAGATGCCCCCTTTCCTCCCCCTTGGGCCGTCAGCCACGTGAGAAGGGGGGAAGAAGGGGAAGACGCCCCCTCTCCTCCCTCACGGGCCGTCAGCCCACGCGAGGGGGGGGGAGGGGGGGGCGGGTCCCCTCTCCTCCCCAATGCCGCCGTCGGCGCCATGGCAGAGGGGAAGAGGGGGGGAAGGGGAGCTCGTCCCTCTCCTCCCCCGTCAGCGCTGTCGGCGCAATGGGCGAGGGGGAGAGAGGGGCTCGCCCCTATCCTCCCCCTCGGCGCAGTCGGCGCCATGGCAGAGGGGAGGAGGGAGGGGCTCGTCCCTCTCCTCCCCCTCAGCGCCATCGATGCCATGGACGAGGGGGAGGGGGGAACTTGCCCCTTTCCTCCCCCTCGACGCCGTCGGCGTCATGGATGAGGGGGAAGAGGGGGGAACTTGCCCCTCTCCTCCCCCTCAGCGCGGTCGGCACCATGGACGAGGGGGAAAGGGGGATTCGTCCCTCTTTTCCCTTGGCACTGTCGGCACCACGGAAGAAGGGAGATGGAGCTCTCCCCTCCCCTCCCCTCGGCGACATCGGCACTAAGGACGAGGGGGAGGGGAGGGGGCTCGCCCCTTATCACCCCCCTTGGCGCTGTCGGCGCCATGCCGAGGGGGGATGCGAGGGAGGGGAAGACTATTCCCTCACCTCCCCTATCGAGCTTCAGCTCGTTGTCGGCTTGTCGTAGTTCCACGAGCTACGCGAATACCATGGGCTTACCACGGGCGGCGTTTGGTGTCCCGGCCAGGAGACCCCTCTTTTTTCTTTTCGCGTGGTTTCCTCAGCTCTCGGCTCTCCGAAATCGCTATAATGGCCTCTCCGCCGATTAGGCGGCATTTGGACGAACGGTCCAAACGTTGGGACACTGAAATGCATCATCGGCTAATGGTGTCCGTCGATCTGCGAATCCGATGGCCCTATGTAGCCGGCACCATTTATTTTTTTTCTTCCGGAAGCCTTTGGCTCTGATGCCAATGTAACAGCTCTAGGCTGTTTTGCGACTAACTGTGGAACCAAAATGTAGGCCCTCAGAACAAACAGTCCAAGGAGGAGGGGCGAATGGTCACCTAAGCCATTTTGGCTGAGACGAACCGCACCACAACGGACATAGTCGTCATGGGGCATGGACACAAAACAACAATCCTACCCTAATCGTCCCACGTGGCATTGCCACGCTGGAACAGGACCCTAGCGCCAAGCTAAGAGTGGAGGAGGAGTGACGCGATGGATTTTCCATCGCGACACTCCTTTCACTTAGAATCCGGCCACGGATATTTTCCAGGCTAGAGTCGAACCAGACTCTAGCCTATTTTTTCCTGGGCTTTGGCTCCTCGAAACTTGAGCCTCGAGTACCCGAAGCACCCGATAATTATTCAATGACCATTTTTAACCCTAAAAATGGTCCGTACGCTACACTCCACCAGCACCTCTTTAATTAGACAAGGGTAAAAAGTACAAAATTGAAGACATGTTTAGTCACCAAGAATTGGAAATTGGTTTGAAGTTTAAGTAGATAGGGATAAAATACAACACACAAAAGCGGGAGCCCAAGGACAACCTCAGAATGGCCATGTTGCCGACACCGACCATCCCTCCATCATAGAATGACGCAAAAAAAGGACTTGGGGAGGGGGAAATATTTACATCCGTGCTGTTCATGAGTCCCTGAAATCAGTGATATTTTTACATCGCATTCGTACCCCACGGTGAATCCATTAATATATCTCTATTCCAAAAAGTCATAGACATTTTTTCCCATTTTTCTGACCAAATTTATTCCATTCTTGAAGTTTCTAAGAGCTTCGACCACCTCCTAAAAGGATCAACTGGATTATTGAGAACCATATTGACCTTCCCATAAAGTTTTGTCGATGTCTTAATGTTGCATGGTCTTTCTGAAGATCCAATTCTGATACCGTATTACCGCCTAAATTCGCACCTCTTTTCACCAAGGTGTCTTTTTAAGCTAATTCGACCACCCGGGAACAAATTATGAACCGTTCTGGATCAAGGGTTAAGTGGGTAACCTTCGAGTAAATTCGACCAGGGCCTTGTCGAATCCTCGCACTGACAGTTGTTTCCACTCTAGCGCTCGGCCGACGACTTCGCTTGCTCGAACTCGAGCAAACGAATCTACGATCCACGGTGCTTGGACGCCATCGACGTCCAAGCGCCATTTGCGCTCGAGTTCACCTGGCGGCCCTCGCTCGTGTACTGAGCCAAGACCGCGCCAAATGAAATCGAGAAGGTTTTTTTTGTGTGGCATTATTCGTACCCAAAAACCAAATTAATTTCAGACCGTTGTGGACCAGCGCACAAGGAGTGTTTTACCGTTCTGGAACTTGATCATAATTAATTATGTTCCGAATTTAGGCGGTAGTACGTTATTGTATTAGAATTTTCACTTCTTGGCAAGGATGATCAAATTTTCCTGTGAAATCTTCGGAGGCAGGGGATAATTATGTTTATTGTTCCACGGTTGGGGTGTATTTGAGATCCTGTTCCGAAGTTAGGGTATATGAGTATCACGGATGACAAAACAGGGGGTAACTAGCATTCCCACCGAATTAAAAGGCACCACATACCTTCGCCGTAAATGCGTGCCGGGTCGTCCATGGCGTCGAACTCCGATGTGTTGTGGACCCAACGCGTGGTTCGCATTCGCAACGACATGGGTCGCGGGGCAACGGTCTAGCTACCTCGCCGTGTTTAGGGATCGGCGTTGGCTGCTGCACGCGCCATCTCAGCCAGCCGGTTGCGGTGAGATGTGGGCCACCGCTACAGTAGCGCACATGTAGGCTCCTGCGACTCGACTCGCCTCGTCGTCTGGAACGTCCTTTCTGCGACCGGGCTTTGTCATCTGGCAAGAGCAGCGGCAGTAGCAGCAGCAGCAGCAGCAACAGCAACAACAACAGGAGCAGCTGCAGCAGCAGCAGCAGCGACAGCAGCAGCAGCAGCAGCAGCAGCAGTACCACAACCATCACCACCACCATCAGCAGCAGCACATGGGTATGGTGCGCAGCTTCTTGGGCACCTTCCTGGCCACTGCGCTGTTCCACAACCCGTCCGCGCTGTGTTTTGTGTGCGGCACTGTGTGTGGCGTCTACGTCGGCCAAAACTACGACGTGCCCAACGTGGAGCAGACAGTGAGGAGGTGCGTTCTCTTCCGTCTCGTCTTTTCGTTAGATCCGCTGCAGCTGTCTGTGGCTTTCCTCTTCCTTTCATGAGCGTGCTTCGAGCAATTTGCAACTTCACACATCACGACGTCCACTAGGGAACTTGGATGTTTTCTACTTGCAAAACGTCAAAATGAAAATTTTCGCGACGTTCTCTAGAAAATTTGGCAGTCTTACTGTCAAGTACATCAAGCATGGCGGTGTCAGTGTGGTGAGAGGGTGTCAGTGTGGTGAGAGGGTGTCAGTGTGGTGAGAGGGTGTGAGTGTGGTGAGAGGGTGTGAGTGTGGTGAGAGGGTGTGAGTGTGGTGAGAGGGTGTGAGTGTGGTGAGAGGGTGTGAGTGTGGTGAGAGGGTGTGAGTGTGGTGAGAGGGTGTGAGTGTGGTGTTAGCGTGTGAGTGTGGTGTTGGCCCATTAGTCTATGCTCCTGTGCACTCCCCCCCCCCCCCCCCCGCCCCCTGCCCTCCACAGCTACCCCGCTCCCCCCTCCCTCCCCCCCCCCCCTCGCCCCCCCCCCCCCCCCCGCCCCCTGCCCTCCACAGCTACCCCGCTCCCCCCTCCCTCCCCCCCCCCCCTCGCCCCCCCCCCCCCCCCCGCCCCCTGCCCTCCACAGCTACCCCGCTCCCCCCTCCCTCCCCCCCCCCCCTCGCCCCCCCCCCCCCCCCCGCCCCCTGCCCTCCACAGCTACCCCGCTCCCCCCTCCCTCCCCCCCCCCCCTCGCCCCCCCCCCCCCCCCCGCCCCCGCCCGCCCGCCTTCCAGTCTCCCTTGTGTGCTCTCTCTTCGCTGTTCCTCTCTCATGTGGTAGCTGAAATCTCTGCTGCTTCGCCAGTGCGTCTTGTAGGATCGCAGTGGTTCACGTTGACGCTGCGCAACGCTGTGTGGTGGTGGCAGGGCTTTGGCGTACGCGCAAGAAGTTGACCGCAAGTATCGCCGCGACAGAGACTCGGACAGAGACTGAGACAGAGACTCGGACAGAGACTGAGAGACAGAGACGTAGACAGAGACTGAGACAGAGACAGAGCGCGTCGCCGACTTCGTCTCGTTGTGGAGGGCCGAGCGTGTGGCACCTGTGGCTACCAACACTCTGCACCTACCCACCGCATTTGCCCTGTCATGCCCTACTGCTTCATGATCTCGCCCTCGGAAATATTTTACGACACGTGCTTTTGATTCGTTCTCGGGTTCAATTATTTTTCCTGTGGTTTCGTCGGGCGAAGTTACTGCGATGTGTCGTCTTCAATCCGTTTCCTTTGCCAGTCAGTCGGTCTTTTTTCATGTCTTGTGTTCATGGTTTTTGGTGTCCGTGCCCATCTGACACCGGAATGCCAGCGATCGCGTGACTAATCCACATCACGCGACCGCACTTTTCTTCTGTCCGGATCGCTAGGTTCAAGTGAGGCCAGGTGGATAAATGAACAGGATTCGTTTTACGTAAAAGAAAACATCAGGAACAAAGCCAAATCCATGAAGTTGTCATCGTCCAATATCGAAATCAGAAGGCAACAGGGCATACCTCCACTCTAGAGATGTGTTTTGCGAAGCTTTTGCATTCTCGGATTCTTGTTGCAGTGCCCAGCTGTTTTTCATGGAATCGTTGAATGGAGAATGAAACGAAAGAGCGGACAGCCCCTTTCCAGAGGGGAAGCCAGTCTGATTTCAGTTGTGACCAATGGGATTCGGCAGCATCCCACACACTTTGTTCAAGCTATGTATCAAACTCGGCTCTGCATAGGAAAGCACGGCTGCTGCAACCTTTGAGTGTCGTCATGACTCGTTGCCAGGCCACTTCGTCACTTACCAGATCCTCACTGAAAACTGAGTTCAGCGAAGTCTTTTTCCAAAGTAAATAGTTTGAAATGGGCCGAGAGTGCTTCGTCGCACAGCAGATTCAATTGAAATCAGAGATGGGCCGAGAGTGCTTCGTCGCACAGCAGATTCAATTGAAATCAGAGATGGGCCGAGAGTGCTTCGTCGCACAGCAGATTCAATTGAAATCAGAGATGGGCCGAGAGTGCTTCGTCGCACAGTAGATTCAATTGAAATCAGAGATGGGCCGAGAATGCTTCGTCGCACAGTAGATTCAATGGAAGGGGGGGAGGGGGACGGTTTTCTTGGCACCCATCTAGTGTGGGGTGGGACTGGTGCATGCACTCGGATGCACAGCGAAGCGGTTGCTTGAACTCTACCGCCGTAGGGTCTTTGAGACGGTCCTGCTAAGATGAGTCTAGGGCATGCAGGCCCATGTTGGAATAGACATGAGCTCTGGTGGTGAGAGAGAGAAGTGCAGCGCCAAGATTTGGCTAAGTCTGGAACAAACGAATTAAGAATCAAGGAGAAGTACAATGAGCCCTACACTGAGCTTTTGTACTGGGGACTGGCGGCTAGCCCACCAGGCCCCGTCATCCCCGCCGCACCAAAGAGCACGAACGGGGAATACACATGTCCTAGAACATGAAACCATAAACTGGAGGTCTCCCGAGGCACTGGAATAGTCAACCGTGTGCCCGGGTCTCGACCGACAGGAAAATATCAAATATACCCCAAACACAACCAGAATATACGGTGACACACTAGCATCACGGTCTAGCCAAGCTAGGTAAGTTTAGGCCTCCCGAGACGCCGGAACATGTAACCGGGCGTCCGGGTCTCAGCCACACGCAGACTACACATGTCTGTCAAGAGGTCCCTAAGACTAGACCAACCAGTACAGGGTCTCCCGAGGTACCGGTACAAACCACCGTGTACCCGGGTCTCGACCACAGAGAGAGTGAACAATCTATCAGAGGCAATATGCAGTCGACCTTTGTGGGTCTCCCGGAGCACTGGCATAAACCACCAGGTGCCCGGGTCTCGACCACCGAGAAAACTCTACTAGACACATATGGGTAAACTGAGCTGCTAGAATGCATCATTCATGTCACAGAAGAGGTAATGTAGCCACCGGAGAACAATCAGCTCAAACTAGGAGACAAGGCTACATGATAGCTCAAAGCCCACACACCAACACTCCCCCTGGGCTGCAAGAGCTGTCGACAAGGTACCAGCTGAGAAGATACAGATGCTCCCCCGCGATGAGAGAGTCCTGAGAACATGAATGCCAACCCCAATGTGCTAGGATGCATCTGCTCCCCCTGCATGCAGAAAGCTGTGAACCTACCGCCTAAAGATAACACTGCGTCTCCTCCTGGCTCAAACGATCCTGGGAAGAACAATCCAACAGTGGACAGTGCTGGAGATGTGAGTACGTCATCAGAGAGACGAGGATGAGGCTACAATGACTAACATGTACAACTCACTCACGCACTCTCTAACGCCTGTCACTCACCACGTGGACACTCCCAGAGATCCCAACTAGCAGGATCCTGGGTGTCACTCTCATCAGAATCAGAGGGTGCAGGAGTGGAGAAGACGCTGCCGAATGCTCCATGGCTGAGAGAGGAGGTAGAGGGTGTGGCGGAAGCTCCTGGAGTGGAGGGTGAAGACAGAGCTGGACCTATGTGTGTAGAGTGCACTCCTGCAGAAGGTACATCAGCTGCACACTCTAGCATGTGCAGGTGCTCCTGTACTATAACCAACTCACCCTGGAGAAGAGAGGCGCGCTCACGCATCTCGGCATGATCCTCCTGAGTCACTGTGCGAAGCTCAAACTCAACATCCTCAAGCACTGTCATCATCTCACTGTACGTGGTGGACAAGGAGTCAACCACTCTCCGGAGTACCATCACCTCCATCTCTGCTGCTCGAGGCTGAGTGGCTGCA
>SZWC01002828.1:198122-217350 GCA_023375785.1 Penium margaritaceum | reverse complement strand
TATGTATATGTATATGTATATGTATATGTATATGTATATGTATATGTATATGTATATGTATATGTATATGTATATGTATATGTATATGTATATGTATATGTATATGTATATTTTTATGTATATGTATGCTTATATGCTTTTGGAAATTCACATTCATATGCATATTTTATCATGTATGTGTAGGTATATGTGCATGTAAATGCATATGTATGTGTACATGTACATGTATCATTACATGGAAGTAAACATTATCATTTATATTCATATGAATATTTCCTTTTTTTATAATGAAACATTTCTTTTATTTTTGTCGTGTTTCATCATGTTTCGTTGCGGAGAGGAATTAATCGATGCACTTTTAAGTTGAAATGACAGTTTTGTTCTTGAATTTTCGTGAAATTCTATGATGAACTAATGTTTAAGGGAAAACTTACAATGTAAGTCATCGCAACAAACGGGATAGATGAGCGTTTCCACGGAAAAGTAGGCTGTTGCGATGTGATGTTTTCGCGGGCGTGTTTGAGTTGCGCCACGTTGGTCGCTGACCAAACAATTCATGTATTCGACGCATGAATCGACGGGAGGGCTTGAACAATGTAGCGCTTTTCGCGTTGAAGATTCCTTCAGGCCATCGATGCCGGCTGAAGATTCCTTCAGGCCATCGATGCCGGCCTTCCGCGAAGGGCTCTGCCACAACTGCAAGCAGCCGGGCCACTTTAGGGCTCAGTGCCCTGAGGCTGCTGGTGGTGGACAAGAGGCCGCGGCGCTAGCTGCAGCAGCAGCACCTCGTGGGGATGGTGCAGCAGGAGGCCGCGGACAAGGCCGTGGACAGGGTCGCGGTCGCGGCAATGGGCCCGGCCGTGGTAACGGACATGGCCATGGGACGGGTTTTCCCCACCCTTGAGTGATGTCAGTGGGGACCACTCAGAGGTAAAAGTGGATCANCCCCCCCCCCCCCCCCCCCCCCCCCCGAACACGCGTATTGTGTTATCTTATCACGTCAGTCGTCGCACATGCGACGTTCGTGGCTGTCAGAGCATGCTTGCACGATTTCCAAGTATGGCTGGATCTGTAACACAGTAGCGAAACGACGGCCAAATACGTAAGACCTCCTTGTCACTTCATTGTCAAATTAATATCCATTGCGACTTGTAGAATATATTTATATTCTTCGAGTTAAAATTACTTTCATGAATTGCATCCTTGTGACTATGTTAAAGGAAAATATAATCCATTCGAACCATGCATGATGATTCAGAACTATTATTAACGTTGTTATGCATTGAGGTTTTTCACTTTATAATATCATATTTACCAATCTATTTGATTTAAATGTACTTTTCATCTTGTTTTCAATCATTTTTGCCTCAGATTTAGATCTGTGTTTCGCTAAATTGATTTTGTCTCGTCGTTTTTTGGAATGCTATTCTGGAACTCACTTGTAATGCGGCCTCGCGCGACTCATGCTGTTCCTTTCTGACCGATGAATGGCATTTCATAGCTCTTTTCTTCTGTTCGTAGAGTGTATTCTTTGCGGCGAGAACTCTATCGCAAACTGTCAGGTTCGCAGGTTCAACTTTCCTTGATTGTTTTTCTATTTCTCGCCAGGTTTGCGGTGTTGGATTTCTCTAGCAAAAGCTCCAAGCAAAATCTCCGAGGACTTGGCCTTGAGCCCATTCCGACTGGTGACGCGCCTTAAGTCGCGATAGTTAGAAGACGCGTTTCTACACTTGGTCCTGGTACCCTGACGCTGATTAGGACTTCACTGTAGGAATTCATTCAGTTCAACGGGCGCTTCGAGGCGTGACGCTTCGAGGGAAGAACTGCAGCGCAAGAGAATATAGTTTCCTCGGACGGAAATCAATGTACACCGACATTTGAGCTCCGGCTCCTGTCCTGCATCTGACCAGGATGCTGCCTTCGGAGCTGACGGAAGTGAGTGAACAGTTCCGGCCAAGCCGACAGCCGACATTGCTCGGTTCCATATGATAAGAAATGTCACATAGGCCACCAACAAGCAGACTGCAACATCGAGGCACAAACTTGTCGGAAGTTCCTAGCTACATATTCATTGCGCACCTCGAACGGATGCGAAAATGTCCAACGAATACACGACAGTTGTTTTGCACCATTGAGGCTCGGACTCGAGCTAGGCAGTCGCGTTTACAGAGTTCTAGCAAGTCGCCATCACATAATGCCTACTTCAGACTGCAGGAACCATCTCGAATCGTCTTCTCCAGATTAGCTCGAAAAGCAGCTTTGATTTCAGTCCATGACAAACAACGCGTTACAGCCGAAGTTTTGACAGAAAGAAACAGCGAACAGATTCTTCTTTTCCCTGTCACATCAACGTCTGCACCTGAAGCACGTCTCGTTGGACGTGCCGGTCCGTCGTCGTCAAACACGAGAAGAACAAAAGTCAGGAATCGGGGGGTGAACACATATCTGTACGGGGAATACATTTGTACAAGGCACTTTAACCTCGCAATCCTGGTTGCATGAGTTTGTCTGATACAGGACTTGTTTCAGTTTCTCACCAACCCATCGGCCCCGCTCACTGATGCGACCAGCCTGATCTTACCAGAGGAGCCTTTTGGTAAATTTTTAAAACCTCAGAACCCGTAAACGACTACCTTCAATCTCTTGCTCCATCCGACAACATCACCGACACGAGTTCGACCATGACCATCGGGGGAACAATCTAAAAACTAGAAAGAAAATCATTTCAATAAATAAACTTCTCTTCATGTTCTCATAAAATTTCATCATATCTTTGGATGCATTTCCTTGTGCGAAATGCCTACAAGGAGTCATCCAAGATAGCCATCCCGGTAGGAGTCCAACTATCTCAAGTCAAGCTTGCACCTACCAAGGCCCTTCGTGGACCGCCATATGAACACAATCTATGGCACTGATAGATCCAGCAATGACATTCCTCGTGTTGCGACTAGGCAATGACCTGGCCCAATAGTCAATTTATCCATTGGGCAAGTACATCCAAGCTCCCACGCACCTACCCTTGCTGTCAAGTGAAAATCATGACAGAGGCAAGTGCCTGTTCTGAAAGCATGTATACAAGAAATGTCAAGGTGGTGTTTTGATGCCTTGTTGATTCCACGTTTTTACCTCAACTGTATCGAAGACTGCTGTCCATCTTGTATTCCCATTCAAACACCGACGCGGATAAACAATGAATCATACAAAATCTCTATGTGGCTCACTAACATATGGGACCCTTCCCAGTAGGTTCCTATCGACTATGTTTTCCACAAGACCCCTTTGTCAAGGAGCGATTGTCGATCCAGTCTTGGACTTTGACCAATACCTCTTTCTTCAACTTTCTTTCAAGATGGCCTCTACTATGTCGAGTCAGAATTTCGACGAAGAATGACTTATCAATGTCAAAGTGACGTGGATTTCTTTTAGCTGTGAATACGTCATTTGCTAATGCTCGCCTACATCCTTGTCAACCAAACCCACCGCTTTGGCAAGTGACTTCTACCATTGCCAGGAACAGTTCATATAAGACGTTGGAGACTAGAGTGCCTTGAGAATCAGCGTTTTTGCTTTACGAGGACATGCCACGGCATTTGAAGCGACAATAGGTGGGCGTGACCTTGCGTCAAAAGTGAGGTTAAATAAGGCACAGCGTATTGATGTACATAGAATGTATTTGAGCTGCATTTTTTACAAAACGCGATGACGCTGATTGGCCAAAACGAATCTGGACGAAGGTAAGTGTCTGTTTAGACATTGCAATCTTAATGACACATTATAAAATATAGTCAGTTCAGCGGTCGGACAACATCAACATTCAGACCCGCCATTGCAATCCTCATCATCCGGATATCCCAATCGAGCGGCAAAGGCAAGTGAGTAGCTCATCGTTGGACAAACATACGTTATACATCACGACATGCGATCCTTCCAATAGACTTTGGCACAATGCATCACTTTTTGTAAAACAACCTTGAAAATGAAGAAAATACGATGGACATCTACTTGCATTAAGAAACCAACTGAATCTCTTGTGGTTCGTTACATTAGGAGTGTCAGTTTAAATGAAGTTCTAGAAATGGCCTGTGCGCATGCAGAAATCAAATGGATATGGCCACTCATCCGGAACCTCATTTGCAACTCTATTTATAGATGTGTAATGGGATGAACCTCTAGATCCTGCTCTAAAGTCATCGTCGGAGTTCGCAGAATGGCGTTCTCAGTCCGCGTCAGGGGTTTACCCCCCTTGCAGGACTGAGGGGCAATCGTCATCAACAACCCAAGGCAGGGAGACTCAAACATTTCGAGTCTAAAGAGGCCCATTTCCGTTTTTAACCCTTCCCTTGGCTTTGGGACCCAAATCGGGGATTTTTACCTCGAACTCGTGTGTTCGCATGAGTTACTTCGTCATTTTATGTCAAAGTTCGTCGCAAACAAACTTCAATGTACGTTTTGATGTTCTGGTGCGAAATCATCGCTTGCGAGGCACGCTGGCGATTTCGCACCAATTTCTCTCGCCTCTCGTCCCTTGTCCCCCTCCCTTGTCCTCGCTCGCTCCCTTGCGAGGAGGGCGAGCGGGGGCAAGGGCACGAGGCCACGAGGCCTTGCCCTCGAGGCTCTCTGGGGCCCTCAGACTCCGATCGGGCTGAGGCCGCGATCGGCGGCTGGCGGCTGGCGGCTGGCCGGCCGGTCGCTTGGCCGGCCGCCGGCCGTCCACCCGGCCGGCTGCAAGTTGGCCGGCGGCCAGCCAAATGGTGGCCGCCGGCCATCCGTCGCTGACGCGAGGGGCGGTACGCAACCACCCCTCGCTTGTGCAAGGAGGGAGGGCCGAACCGGCCCTCCTGCTACATTCCTCCCCACTTATTATGAACCCTCTCGGTTCATGAACAACAAGTAGAATTGTGAGTTAGTAAGTCATCAACATTGTGAAAGAAAATTAATAACTTCAACTACTAGCTAAACATAAACACGTGCATGGTACTTGGACCTAAGCTGCATCTTGTAAGTCAGCACGGCTAGCGGCCTCCCCCCTTAAGGTTGGAGGGTGCGCGCGACAACCATGAATGCCGCCCTGTGGGAATGTTGTTCATCTTTTCCGCATGCAGGTGGTACCTCCTGCCACGCGTAGATCTGTGCAAGCTGCAAGCTCGCTCCTGTACTCATTCACCACCCCTGTGGGCAACCGAGATTCAGGCTCCCTTGAATTATGTTCAGGTCCACAATTGGCTTAATGAACGAGGTACTCCCTAACAACACGAGTCCGAAGAGTACGCTCTCGGTGCTAGAGTAGGCGAAGGACCTCGTATTGGCCGTCAACAGCAAGGACAACTGGCGATGGCTGAACGATTCCGTGTGCCGTATATGGAGCCAGCAAGCTCACATGAAACACGGCATGTATCTTCATACTCGTCAGAAGTAGCACTTGGTATGCCACTGGCCCGATGCGTGCCATAATGGGAAATGACCCAATCCACTTCGATAGAAGTTTTCTTGCCCCTGGAAACTTTAGCTGAAGGTTTTTAGTGCTAAGCAACACTTTGTCACCGATGTCAAACGAGACCTCCCGGAGACCTTTGTCCGCATATGCCTTTTGTCGCTGCCGAGCTGCTTGAAGGTGGCCCTTCGCTTCCTGTAACAAGGAGTCGATACGCTCGGCAAAGGCTTGAGTGGAAGGAACCTGCCCTTCTGTACTCCTACTCTTCACCAATGAAGAGGGTACCACAGGATGCCGACGCCTATTCAACAGTAACAATGTGAACTGTATGGACCCGTTCACCAAGTTGTTCACCGCAAACTCTGTCGGTGGTAGGAATTCGTCCCAATCATGCATGGTAGGGTCCACATACATGCGGAGCATCTACTCCAGAGTGCGATTCATCCGCTCTGTTTGTCAATAAGTTTGAGGGTGAAATGCTGTCTGAGTTTGTGACTCACTGCCAAAGTACTCGTGCATCTTTTGCAAGAACTTACAAGGAAATTTGTGATCTCCATCAGAGATAATGCGCAACGGCAAACCGTGGTACTTTACGACACCCTCAAAGAAGAGACGAGCGATCTCCTCTGCGTTCACGTCAGTGGTTGTACGAATGAAGTGTGCCATCTTCGTCAGAAAACCCACAACCACTAGTATTGCATCGTGGCCACGGGCCGTGTCTGGAAGACCAGTAATGAAGTGCATGCTGACGCACTCCCATGGAGTTCAGGATTGGGAAGCTGTTGGAGGAGTCCAGCAGGCTTTTTGTTACGAGCCTTATTCCGAAGACATGGATCGCATATTATGTAATGCTTACGGACATCGACACTCCATCCTATCCACCAATAGTGGTCTGAGAGTGCCTGTCCAGTTTTATGAGGTCCCACATGACCTGTGGTCGGCGGGTCATGGAACTGGGAGATAATCTTCGCTCGAAGGTCTCACGAGTTTGGCACAACTTGTTCTCCGTGCCAGAAGATTCTTGCGGCCTCCATTAATCCGTATTTGTCCAGATTTTGAGAGTCTTGAAATGAAGAATCGACGCAGTATCCCATCCGGATCCTGTATACAAAACTGTTGTAGTGGACAATCTTTTGAGGTGGTTACCGTAGAGGTGCAAGGGGTTCTAGTGGTTGCACGGTTGCCATTGCAATGGCCATAAAACATCCACCAATCTCGATGGTTGCCTTACTTTCCACTGGCTGTCGGCTTAGTGGATCAGCCACATTGATGCGTCCAGGCCGGTTTTCCCATGTGAACAAGAATCGGCTCAGGTATTCACTCCAACGCGCTTGCTGTCTTGACAGGTTCGGTTACATTTGGAGAAACACCAATGGATTATGGTCGGTCACGACCATCACACCCCCTTCAGCACCCTCGAGGTTGTAATGCCACATCTTGAAAACGTGTACTACTGCAAGGAGCTCTTGATCCCTAGTCGTGTACCGCGTTTCTGTGGGGATGAGCTTCCAGCTCTCATACGCATCTGGGTGACAGTTGTGCATGAGGACGGCTCCGAGTCCTACTACCGATGCATCACATGGAACTTCCCACGGTTGCGATGGATCTTGAAGAACTAGGACGAGCACCGTAGATAGAAGCTCTTTGACTTTGAGAAAAGCGTTCTCGCAATCAGATGTCAACTCCCAATGCACGTCGTTTTGCGTGAGCCTGGTTAGTGGTGCTACCAGGGTCGAATACCCTTGCATAAACCGTCCAAAGTAGTTTGCAAGGCCGAGGAAAGGCCAAATCTGCCCGAAGTTTTTGGAGCATGGCTAGTCCACAACAACTTGGACCGTTCGAGGGTCGACATGGATGCCGTCCTTTCCGACGATGTGTCCAAGGTATTCTAGCTCATCTTGTGCGAACTTGTACTTGCTCACTTTCTCATTGAAATTCTGTTCCCGAAGGATTGCAAGAACTCTGCGCAGATGTTATGTGTGCTCTTCTATTGATTTGGAGAAAACAAGGATGTCGTCTAGGTAAACCAAGACAAAGTGTCTGAGTTGCTTGGCGAACGTTCGGTTCATTTCTTCTTGGAAGGTTGCCGGGGTATTTGTAAGCCCGAAGCATAACACTCGGAACTGATAGTGTCCCACGTGCATTTGAAACGCGGTTTTGGGCACATCATCTTCTGTGATGCGGATTTGATGGTACCCTTGAGATAAATCCAAGAACGAAAATACTTTTGCGACTTGGAGTTGGGAAAAAAGGTCCTCAATCCGCCGTAAGGGGAATCGTTTTTTCACTGTCATCTTGTTCAACGCCCGGTAATCCACGCACATGCATAAACCACCATCCTTTTTGTTCACAAAAAGCATCGGCACACCGTACGACGAGCTACTAGGCTCGATCCACCCTTTTGCAAGGTACTCTTTGACTTGACGTTCGGCCTCTCGCCTTTCTGCTAGACTAAGCGATACATGTGTCTGAACGGAGGAGTCGCCTCCGGTTGCAGCGGAATCGTGTGGCCCATGTGTCTTTCCGGTGGAAGCCCAGCCGGTGGGTCTTCGAATACATCCGAGAACTCCGCCAATAGATATTTGATCTCTTGTGGCGTGTCTTCCTTCACGTCGTCCTCCACTTTCTGCTGCTGCGCCAAGAAGTATCGACAACCTTGTCAAATATGTCTCTTGACTTGCATCGTAGACAAGCTGGCATGGACTTTGAGTCGGGTCGGTGATAATTCCGTTCTTGGAACCAATGTCAAGCGGCGATGTCCTTTTTCGAGGATCAAACACTTTGATTCAAAGCACATTAGAGCCTTATTCTCACGAAGCAAGGGATCGCCTAGCACCACGTCAAACGGGTCAAGAAGGTTGAGTAACTTCAACGTGACACTCTGTGTATCCTTGAATACAAAGTTTTGCTGTACAAGTACCGATCACGGGTACCGTATGGTTGTCAGCGACAGGAGCTGAGCCATTCGATGGCTCGTACTTCAAGCCAACTTGTCGGGTAAGGCCAAGGCTAACAAAAGAGTCGTCTCCTCCAGTGTCAGTTAGTACGTTCAGAGGAGGACCAACTAGGTGTCCTTTGAACTGCATCGTCATGCTACCTCCACTCTTCCGAGTGAACAGGCTCGACGATGGCAAGCCGAGTTTGTGATAAACAAGGAATCTGTACGATGTGTGTCGCAACTCCCATGGTTCACCCACTTGAGTCCAAATCTTCTGGGCACATGTGAATTCGGCTAGCACCTTCCAGTCTTTAAATTTGACTTGGTCAAAACTGTCAAAATTGTCAACAAGGTACCGCGAACTTGATTGAACTCATTGCTTTGAGGGCGTTTGCTTCAATCACTATGTCACACAGCTCTTGCACAGTGGTCGGTGTTGCCACCACTAAGCATGTACGATCATGCATCTTGTCCGGAGATGCAAGGTTTAGTGGGCAATGTCGGTTAGCTGGTGTAGAATGCGGTTCAACAGAAGGAGAGAAAACAACAGAGAAATTTGAACTCGTAAAAAACTCAAATTATTTAACATCCTCATCTGAAAACATGAACCCCCACTCGTGATCCAGCTTTAGCCCTGAGTGGTCCCCACTAACGTCACTCAGGGTTGAGGAAAACCCACCCCACGGCCTTGTCTGTAACCACGGCCGTGCCCATTACTGCGACCGCGACCCTGTCCACGACCCCGTCCGCGGCCTCCTGCCGCACCATCCCCACAAGGTACTGCTGATGCAGCTAACACCGTGGCGTCTTGTCCACCACCAGCAGCCTCAGGGCACTGAGCCCTAAAGTGGCCCGACTGCATGCAGTTGTGGCAGAGCCCTTCGCGGAAGGCTGCGTTGCGACGCGCACACGCCCCTTGCAGCTCGTCATTCTCACGGCTGTGCTTGCTGTTGGGGCCCCTGTGTCCACCAGCCTTCTTGGCTGGAGGGTTTGCAATCTGCTTTCCTTTGATCCCGCCTTGCTTTCCAGCTGACCCACCAGCCCCTGCAGCGTCCATGCGCATGTCGTGGCCTTGCTGTGCACGTGCGTTCGGCCGTGTATCAGAGTAGTGCTTTGGGTTTGCTGAATACACTTTGCTCATGTGGTCGCGCAACGCCCTCCAGCTTGTCCAAGCTTGGCCAGTGGCTGTCGTGGTGGTCTTGTCCTTCAGCTTCTCGCTGGCAAGAACATCACGCAAGTACTCCAACAACATGCACTCCGGGTACTTGAAGGTCTGAGTCCCATCGTCCTCGGTGAAGCTTTCGGCTTCCTCCCCAAGTGCGGTGAACTCGCTTAAGTAGGATTCGAGCGAGCTGCCCAGCTGCCTCAAATCCTTGATCTTGTGGAAGGTACGCTGCGCCTCCTCATGTTGGGTACACTTTGTGCGCATGATCGCGTAGAAGGCCTCCAACGGCATGGGCTTCCACTCGAGGTGCGACTGCAGCACACTCAACTCCTTGACCAAATACTTGAAGAGTTTGTCTTCAAGCCGCGTCGTGGCAAGGTCGCCCCACTGGTTGAGTGGAGCCTTGTGGACACGTAGAACGTGCTCCATGCAATTCAGCCAGTCAATCAGCTTCAACCCCTTCTAGAAGATCTTCACAGTGTGGAGGAAGGACGTGTTCATGACCGGCTCTGAAGTCGTCGAGGTAGGCAAGTTGTCGCTGCCACCGGCAGTGGCATCTGCAGCTGCGACACGCTGCGCTTGCTGCTGCATCCGCACCTGGGTCACGCTCTGCAACACCTTGTTGAGGTCGTTGCATTGGCGGCTTGCCTCATGGGTGGCCAGGTGCTACAGCTCGCGATCACGGTCTGTGATGCTCTGCCCGACATGGGCCAACAGGCTGGCAAACGCGAACTTGAGCTCTAATGTTGTCAGAGTATCGGCGATAGCCTCCAGGGCCTCGCATTGTTTGTGCATCCCTACCCATTGCAGGAGGGTACGGTTTGCGTACACGCCTCTAAGGAGTCCCATCTTTCGGAGGAGACTGTCGTCGGTGATGACGCTCGAGTGGGCGCTACCTTGCCCCATTGCGGCCACATCGTAGGAAGGAGGGTTTGCCCCCATTCCTCTGAGTGGTGCCTTATCTCCACCGTCGATGGTGATCTTGAGTCGGCCTGCCGCCTCAGCAGCAAAATCCGCGAGCCTACGACGGTCATCATAAATTGCTTTCATGACGTCGTCGTCCGGCTTGTTTTCGTGGGAACTTCCCGTGTGACTGCTTTCAGTGGCCTTGCTGGTCTTGACAGTCTCGCTGCCGTCGGCAGCTTCAGGCAATGCAATGGGTGCCTTATCCTTTTCGAGTAATCGGCTCGAGTTTGCCGCACGACGATGGCGATGGTCGCGATCCTCATCGCCTTTGCCATCGTCGGCGTCGTGCTCTTCGTCGGGGTCCTCCTCCGGGAGATCCTCCTCCATCGCGTCATCCGTCGCGTGGGGGTCGTCCACGTGCATGTCGACGTGCTCGTTGAGTACTTTTTTGGCCTCTGCACGCTTCTTGGTGTCGTAGAGGTTGGAGTCGGTTGCCTTAGGCGGTACGGTGGCCTTAGGCGGTACGGTGGCTTTAAGCGGTGCGGTTGCCTTAGGCAGTACGATTTCCTTAGGCGGTACGGTTCCCTATGGGTTGGCAGCCGTGCTCGCGGCGGCGGCTCCCAAAATTTGGAGTCTGCAGAGGGCGTGTGGTGAGGACGTCACCACCTTGCCCTTGTTGGTCTTGGACAGTCCGGCACTTGCCACCTCATTGTTTGTGTAACTAGCACGTGAAGGTCGTTGTGAGGATCACCTCACAACGAGGAGGAATTGCCTCCTAAGATGTTGCTCTCACGATCGGTGAGGCAATTATATTTTTTTTTCTATTTTCCTAGGCCGCCACATTGGCACAAGGTTGTGGGTTTTGAAAATAGTCTTCCTAAGCCGTGACTCACGGCAATTGGCAAGGACTAGTACCTGGACAAATAGAAAATTACAAGACAAGGAAATGACAAGGGATGTGAGTGTCGCTCACAAAACAAGAGCAAGGAGTGCAAAGAGGAAGTCCAAAAATTCTCAACAACTCTTTCACTCTTTCTTCTATTTCTTGTCTTCCACTTTTCTTCTTGTCTTCCCTTGTCTTCTCTTCACGCGCCTTGACGCCTCTCGCGTTCTTGGGCGGCGTCTCCCTTGAGCCGGCGGCGTTGGCGAGCCGCCAAAAATGTCCAAGGTATCACCCTTCTTCTTTTTAGGGTGATCTCAGGCCGTGAGAGTCCCTAAGCTTGGAAAGGGGCGCTGTCCCAATTTTTGGATGAAGGAGTTTTGAAGGAGCCTTGAAAATGGGAAGGGTTTTTGAGGGTGAGAACTCCCCAGCCCGCCCCACAAAAATCCTCCTAGCCCTCTAGAAGTGAGGAGATGCTGGAAGGAAGAGTCTCCTCGAGTAGAGCTCCTTTCACTCTCTCTAACGCACTTTACGGCGCTTCAATATATGAAGTGTAGATGCTGTAGTCCCTTTTGGCGTTTCTATTGCTGCTTGCAGCTGCCTGCGACGTTTTATATGTGACATAGCCACCATTTTCGTTGAACCCATGGTTGCGAGGGTCGTCTGGCTCTAGGAACCACTCTAACGGGTCGAACCTCCAGCTCCTGCTCTGAAGTCATCGTTGGAGTTCGTAGAATGGCGTTCTCAGTCCGCGTCAAGGGTTTACCCGCTTTGCAGGACTGAGGGGCAATCGTCATCAACGACCCAAAGCAGGGAGTCTCCGGAGGCCCATTTCCGTCTTTAACCCTACCCTTGGTTTTGGGACCCAAACCGGGGGTTTTTACCTTGAACTTGCCTCAAACATGGTATTGAACCCAGCACCCCTCTGAATCTTATCCACATGCATGCATGGTGACAATGCCATCTACCCCCCGTCTTATCATGCATAACCTCATGTATCCCAACCTCAGAACAATAAGCCCCGTTCATGTTATGCTGATAAGAACGTGTGTGGTTCACGAGGAAGAGGTGTGAAGCACATGAAGATGAAGGGAATTGGGATGACTAGATGTTTTTTTTAGCAATAAGAGCACTTTGATGACAAGTGTCCAAAAGCCGAGCACATATAAACAATAGCAAGAATGTCAATGTGGCATATGTTTGGTCTTGGGTGCTTGAGCCAGGCCACGCGTGCGATGTTGCATTGTTGGTGGTTGCTTTCATAAACTCCACGCATAACTCATCGATGTTTTGAGAATATTGAGGCGCGATGTATGAAACTCAAGTGTCGTGAAGAAGTTGACCAAAAAGTATCAAATGATTGATACAGTCTGCAACACTTATGTTGACCCTTCAAGAGAGTGGGTGGATATGTGAGAACCTTCGGAAGCGGAATACCGCAGGTTGGGGGAAGTGACCAAAATGCCATCGACTGAACGTTGTAAACATACTAAGGTTGATACATGGCAGGCCATGAAGGTAAGGAGAAGAATGCTCACTTGTGGAGTTTAGGGACTTGTGTATTTCTAGGACGTAACACTTCCTCCCATTTTAGCTCCAACGGCTCGGCACTTTGGCACACGCAGACTGGTGCTGCCTACAGTAGCCGTCGATTTGATGATCAACGTCTCGCAGGTTGTCATAGGGCTCTTAGATGTTGTGCGCGGCGTCTTAGCTGTGCCACTTTTCCAGATGCTCGGTCATTCTTCAACGGCTTCAATGTCCAAGGATGTCTTCAATCACAAACTCCGTATCCCACTGTACTTGGATCGGAGGAAGAGGAGTACCGTCTTCGCTAGGGAGTTTGTCACTACGTTCCCTATGGTGCTTGACCTTTCTTATGTGGAAGACTAGGTCAATTACCATTCTCTTAAGTAGGCAAAGTTGAGCAATAACCGGAGTTTACTTTTGCTCAATTTTAAACGGGCCTAGCCATTGGGATCTGAGCTTTGCTGAGTATTCTCCATGAATTTTGATGTTTGCTGAACTATGTAGGGCACGATCGTCAGCACTGAATACGTTGTCGCTGTGATGTCGGTCTGTTGCTTGTTTTACGACTAATTGTGTCTTTGCGAAAGTCTAGCATGTTTCCTCCCAGACGCTGGAGAATTCCCGGCGGTGGATGTCAAATGCGAACATGTAACTCGAGCTTTGTAGTCCTTCTGGTGTGGCAGGAAGTTTTCCGTGAACCGCCTCGATAAAAAATTTACCCGTTGCATCGAAGTTTAAAGAGATGTATGCAAATTTGGTGGTTGGCAGTTTTGCTGCCCAATCAATGTCATCTGGCTTGCAAAAATTGACGAAGAGTTGCTCGAGTTTTTGATTGGTCCGCTCAATTTGCCCGTCGTTTTGTGAGTGCAACATTGTTGATAGCTAGATCCGAATGCCATAACGTGTCATCAGTTCATGTAAAAAGCTATTGAAGTGGTGGTCCTTGTCGCTCATGATTGTGTGTGGCATGTTGTGTAGTCTCATGATTGGATAATGGGGTTCTTCATTGGAATAAACTGTGACCTTTTGGTAAATCTGTCCACCACAAGAAGGATGGCAACATAACCCTTTGGAGGGCCATGAATTCCATGTCATGAAGTCCATGCTCATGTTGACCCACGGCTCCGTGAGAACAAGAGTGATTTGAGCAGCCCTGGTGGAATTGTGTGCCGATAACTTTACCTATGACAAGTGTGGCACCGTTTACACAATTCCACCACGTTGTTGAGCATCGAGTGCCACTAGTTATACCTTCTCAGATTCTTGAGTGTCTTGTCTTCGTAGAAGTGTTCATGTGGACTTGTGTTGTGGCATTCCTCCAATAGCATCTCTTGCAATTCCTCTCTTGGTGGTATGATGACTTGACAAGTGAATCACCATCGCCACTAGGGGTTGTCGAACCAAAACATAGTCTTTTCCTACCAGGTAAACTCCTTGTAATTCTTCGTGAAAAGCCTTGAAAGGTAAAGATTTCTTTCAAGAATTTGTTGGGTTTTTTAGAACACGCGGCAAGGACAAACAGCCTCACCGCAAGGCCTTCACTACAGCAAGGGGGTGCCATACTCCCAGGACCTTTTGTATAGCAAAACATTTATCTGAAGTCAAACTATGGAAGTGAATCTTGTTCAAACTACAAGGTACAAGTACAAATTTGTTACAACAGATAACAGCTAAACACAGCTAAGCTCCATGCTCTGCCAAATCTCCTAGCCCCAAACTAGGGTGGACCGCCTTGCCGGACCGTCAAGGCCGTCCATGCAAGGGTCTTGGTGCAGCCACTGTCTCTAGTGATGAAACGCCTTCGGGACGTCAGGGCCAACTCCTCGTCAGGCTGGCAGCCACTTCCATGCTTACAGGGTTTCCATAGGGATCTCTTGTACAGTCTGACTCGTCTTGGCACGGCCACCAAGCTGTAGTAGACTGGCCACCAACAAATCATTTTTCCTAGTCCCAGGCAGGCAGGAAGATCCTGATTTATAGGGGCGTTGGAGGGATCTTCAACAGTGTCCTCCACTAAGGCTGGCAGGCACAACAAGGCTTACATGGTCCTTGGAGGGATCTTCAGCTGTGTACTCCAACCAGGCTGGCAGGAAGAACCAAGCTTAAGGGGCCTTGGAGGGATCTCCAACATGGTCCTTCACAGAGACAAGCAGGCAAAGCTAGGCTTACAGAGGTCTTGGAGGGATCTCCAGTAGTTTCTTGGTCGAAAGGGCTCCTATGCTAAGGCAAGGAGCCTTGCACGTGATCTTGAGATGATTCAACTGGAGATTATATATGATATTTTACTGGAGATTATAGAGCTTTGGATATCACTCGAGAGATCTTCCAGTGGAGATCATTCACTGGCAAGGACAAAGTGTACCAGGGCCGCTGCATCATATAGTTCCGTCCTTGGCAGGTTGACTACTTCGGTGGTGGTCAGAGAAGCTTCCTCTGGGGCACAGTGTAGTTTCAACGTATTTTTCATTCTCACACCACAGCTGGCCACGTGGCTTTATAGGTGTCACCCTGATACCATGTTGGGCATGGTATCTAGATGCTCTTGTCATGTGCAGGCCAAACGTCACAAGGGGACGCCACATTGCAAACTTGAGAGAAGGTGAACAGGGTATCCTCCTCAGTAATGTACAGGGATGGTGAAGGGTGGCTTTCCCAATCCGGAATGCTAGAATTGTCTCTCAACTAGCTAGGCACAAAGCCTATTGTTCTGATTCCACGTTGGGCTTTGGGGCATACGCAGGAACGACCAACAGCCTCACTGTAGAACCTTCCTATTCCAAGAGGGTGCTTTGCTGCCCTAGGTTCTTTTGGATGCCCAACAACCCTAGCAAAAGTGTGGAATTTGATCTTTTTCTTGTACAAAGTACAAGCATTTTACAAATAACAACAGCTAAACAAAGCTAAACTCCATGCTCTGACACATCTCCTGGCCATAAACTAGTGTGAAACACCTTGAGAGACCGTCAAGGCCGTCCACGTAAGGGTCTTGACGTAGCCACCATCTTCAGCAGTAGAAGGTCTTCAGGACATCAAGGCCACCTCCTTGCCAGGCAGGCAGTCACTGCCAGGCTTATAGAGTTGTTAGAGCTATCTCTTGCAGAGTCTGGCTGATCTTGGTACGGCCACCAATCTGTGGTGGACTGGCCATGAACAGACAGGTCGTCGTCCTCCCAGACTGACAAGAAGAGCTAGGCTTAGAGGGACCTTGGAGGGATCTTCGGTAGTGTCCTCCACCCAAGCTGGCAGGCAGAGTGTCGCTTACAAGGGCCTTGGAGGGATATTCAGCAATTTTCTCCACCCAGGTTGGCAGGCATAACCAGGGCCTTAGAGGGACCTCTAGTATGTTCCTTGACCTAGAATGGTAGGCAAAGCAAGGCATACAGGGGTCTTGGAGGGATCTCCAGTAGCGCCATGGTCAAAGGCGCTCCAGTGCTAAGGCATGGAGCCTTGAGACGATTTGACCTGAGATTTTACTTGAGATTGCAATGGAGGTTATAGAGCTCTGGAGATTACTCTAAACACCATCCACTTGAGATCATTCACCAACGATCATTCATTGGTGATGGTTCAGTGTACCTGCCTTCTATACTTGCAGCCCTGGCAAGTTGACTGCCTTGGTGGTGGTCAAAGAAGCAAAGTACGGTGCACGGTGGAGTTTCATTGTAATCATATTATTGCACCACCGCTGAATACATGGATTTCTTGATGCCACTCATCATTTTGTACAGATCCTTGGATTATGTGGCTTCTCATGGATCAGTGAGAGCCGTAGATTACCGTAGCCATAATGCTTGCATTTCAATGGTTAATCAAAAATGAATGTGATCCATTGATGTTAGGAACCCTGGCTTGAGGAGACAGCCTCCGCATCAAAGCTTCCTCTTCGTGGAAACTTCGTCTGTACCCTGGTTTTCTGATGGCTTATACCTGAGCCATGGAGAAGCTTCCTTTGTAACGAAGCTTCACCAAGTGCCATGGTGTAGCTATACGCAAGTTGTTTCTGCCCAAGGCTTTGCTGTAGCTCCATTGATGCTACTACATGATCACACGTGGTCTGTAGATCACCGTCACCATGAAGCTCATGCGAGAGCACTCCACGTAGGCTGTCCATATGTCGACCAGAGAGGCACGCTGCATTATACCTCAGGGCTGCTGGTGCAGACGGTCCCCACACAAATTGTTTTATGTTTTGGCCGCGGACATACAGTGCTGAAGCAGTTTAACAGGTGAAATTCTGGATCAAAGTTTCTACAGGAAAAGGCTGCAGAGGTGGGATTGGGTTGAAGGGCTGTGGGCATTCGAGCTCAAGATCCAGTCTGCCTGCCTTCCAGAATTGATAATGATTTGAATTCAAGGAGGAGTAAATAAAAATGACAGTAGCTTCCAGGGGTATTTCTTGGCCACAGGGCCAGTTGATCCTATCTGATCTCTGCTAAGCTAAGCCCTTTCAGGAGGCAGAACAATTGTTGGTTTTCTTCTCTCTTTTACTTCTTTGTGTTGTAGATGTAGGCGCTGGCTTCCTTTTGCCACATGTCATGCCGGTTCAAGGCTACACTTGCTCCTGTGGAAAATGCCTTAAAATAAACAAAAAGGTAAATGAAATGGACATGTGAACGTTAGCGTGAAAGAACAGGAGAATAATACTTAGGCAAAAATGTGCACTCGAAGTGCACCCTCTGAGGATTATGTTCCTGGCAGGCCTTGAAATAATCCACAAACAAGGATGCCTTACCTGTGTTCACGGTGAGGTCAAAGATCTTGAACATGCCTTCATGGCCGCAGGCGAATCCAGCATAAGCAGCACTGATGCCGTCAAGGATGGCAGGGAGATCTGCATTAGCAACGGGGATCGGGGTGCTTGGGTGAGTGAAGTTTGGACCACCAAAGAAGACTTGAAGGGAATTTTTAACAACACTGTAGCTCACCCAGAAGTATTGCTTTTTTTCAGTGTCCTGCACAATGCCCAGGTCAGAGGTGGTTGCTTGTGGGTAGCAGACTTCTGGAGTTCAGCACATAGAGACACAATGTACTTGAAGGCTCATGTTGTGCTTTAATAGCGTGATTTCCCACTGTCACATGTCGCTGGCTAGTATCGGGTCATGGTCCATTTCATTCATGCACACCGCATTACATGAAGTCGTGTTATGCTACCCCAGTTTCACGCTTGTCCTCTGCTGTTCTTCCCATGTCGAGGTTGAGTTCGAGGTTGGTAGGTCCACCTGAGCGGTTCAGGCAACTAGATTGACGTCAGAGCTTGACCTGGACAATACGTCTTCAGAATGGGCAGAAAACTTGTACAGCTAGGTTTTGAATTGCATTTTCTCCATGTTTGTCAACGGATGTAACTTGCATCAGCAGCTAAGGTTACCTACATGACTTTAAACTGCTCCATGATTTCAGAGCTACAAAAGTGTTTTGGGAAATTGATGAGCAGGTTGAATTTCATTAGACAGCATCCTGGCTCATCAAACTTTGAAAACATGAACAGTATTTTCAAAAGTGTTTTGGTGATGTTGAAAAACCATGGCTTGATTTTCGTTTTTCTGGTCCATGGTTGGCTCTTTTTCTGCCTTAAAACGTTTTCTCAAGAAACATGAAATCAAAGGCGCCTTTGTTTGAATTCTTCTGAATAAGCCTCCCGACCAATTTCCCCCATGTCGATGCCCGCGTACTGCATGCTCTCTCCCACAGCAGGTCAGTTTGTCATATCCAACTTCTGTGCAAATGAGAGCCACATAGCCACTGTAGCCACAGTGTACTATGAATCTCGCACAAAGGTTCTGACACAGGTGCACCCTCAAATGGACCAAATTCTTCAAAATGTAGGAACAGGGAAAATTTGAACTGGATTTTTTGTCAAATTCAAGGAAGGAACCATGATACACTTAGCAAACAAAGCCAAAGAACCACCAAAAAAATCTGAACCTGGAAAGTTCTCAACAATCTCCTCTCCCGTTGGAGGGAGAGGAGAGTCTCTAGACCCTTTGATGCTTTACCCCCTTTTTCTTCTGTTTCTTCTTCCACCCTGGGACAGCGCGTGGGTGGCGGCGTGACATCGCCAAGTGCTTGAGCCGGTCCGTGGTGGCATTTTCCCCCAAATCATTAATGATGCAACTTCAAGAAAAACGGAAGAAAAAAAAACGATGATGATTTTTTAAAAAGTTCATCAAATGCGTAACATCTGAGAGCTCGAATTCATGGAGCACTAGAGTAGTTGTTTTCCGCTGCACTTTGCCTTGCTGCACAGCTCCACCTGCTTCTAGGGTGATTGTGCACCATGCCCGAACACCATGCCACATCAAATCATCCAACCAGAACAGGCCATGCTGTGCCATGCCTCACCATTTCTTGTCACACTATGCCCCCCCCCCCCCCCCC
>SZWC01002828.1:174898-194213 GCA_023375785.1 Penium margaritaceum | reverse complement strand
CACACACACACAAACACACACACGCACATGCACATGCACACGTACATACACATGCACACGCGCGTACACACACACACACACACACACACACACACACCTGTGTGCATGCATGCATGCACACAATCTGCACCTACACGTGGATGCACTTGCAAGCGAATGGAAAAATGGGCGTGCACACTTGTGTACGCATGCTTATGTCACATAACTGAGCATACAAGAGGTTCATGTACACAACTTATGTACGTCCACCTTTTGCTCATATGCTTCTTGCTAGCGGTAGCCTACGAGAAGAAGATGGCCAAGAAAATGCAAGAGAAGGCATCGGGAAATCTAGGTGACATCCGGAAGGATCTTTTGGCATCACATCACACCATCTGCTTTGCTCTTTCCGAGATAACTTACACATTGATCTGATAGATTTTGCGCTTTTACAGTAGACTGGTAGCAAACTTCCAGAAGTACTCCTTGCCGAGAAAGAATGAAAGCAGTACAAATCTTCTTCGCTCTTCCTCTTGAAATGAGGTAGTAGGTCTTTGGGATATTGTACCACCTCACTTGAGTTATCAGAGGCAGTGACACCTTCTCCATTTACTCCAGCATTTCCAGCAGTCATTCCTGCATGCATTGCACTTCTCTGTGAAACCCCATTTGTGGCTGACGATCATTATCTTTCAAGTAAGGACCTTGAACCTGGCGTGCCGTAGCACCACCTAGAGAACAGCGGCATGCTGATTGTAGTAGATAAGTGAAAGCAGCACTTGCCTGATGGTCTGTCACTCGCAGATACCTGTCTCAAGCCCATCGGCTTGAGCGCAGGAGAGATAATGTAATTGATGTGCAGCACATGGAAGGGGTGCTTGCAGATGCGAAGGTGCAAAGCATTTTCATTGGCATACTTGATCATGTATCTGTTGCATGCAATGAGTGTCGACTCCAGCATCTCGCCCAACACTTTCACCGTCTTCTGACTGGCCACATAGATTGCAGTGGGGAAGTCATTGACAGGGCTTCTTTGCTTCCATATTGAAGGTGTGAATCTTGGGGTATGAAACACCACAACAGAACCAGGACTTGAAGCAGGGCTGCCGCCTATGGTGGTAAGCTGACTTTGTACTTTCATCATGTTGCATGGTTTCTTCAGCAACACGGTCTATTGCTTTGCATGAATTTGACTCTTGCTACTGTTGCAAGCTTTCTGATGCATGCTCTGCTGCTCGATGTGCTGTTTTCAGTTGAAGCATGCGTAACGATTCTTCAACCAAGCACCTTCTCTCTTTTGCACCTTGCACTGGATCTTCCCTAAAGAAGCTATCTCTCGAGCTCATGGGCATATGTGAATGCACAAATGGATAATGAGGTGGTGCAGTCGGAGTGTTGATTTCATCTCTCTCCATCGTACTCTTCTCACTTTTGACCCGTGCAGGTGGAGTGCCGCGTCAGACATCTACACTGTACCTCATAAGGGAAGACAAACGTCAATTCCTTCCGTGTTCATGCTGTTGCTGCTGCTCTTGATGGGGGTACAATCATGTTTGCTTTGATACCATGTTGGGCATGGTGTCTATATGCTCTTGTCATGTGCAGGCCAAACGTCACAAGGGCAGTCACATTGCCAACTTGAGAGAAGATGGACAGGGTAACCTCCTCAGTAGTGTACAGTGAAGGTGAAGGGTGGCTTTCCCAATCCGGACTGCTAGAATTGTCGCTCGACTAGCTGGGCACGAATCTTGCTGTTTTGATACCATGTTGGGTTTTGGGGCATACGCGGGAACGACCAACAGCCTCACTGTAGAGCCTTCCTATTGCAAGAGGGTGCTTTGCTGCCCTAGGCTCTTTTGGGTGCCCAAAAAACCTAACAAAAATAAAATTGTGGAATTGGATCTTGTTCTTACAATATTTGTACAAAGAACAACAGCTAAACAAAGCTAAGCTCCATGCTCTGATGCATCTCCTGGCCATAAACTAGTGTGCAACACCTTAAGATACCATCAAGGCCCCTTACGCAAGGGTCTTTACATAGCCATCATCTTCAGAAATAGAATGTCTTCAGGACGTCAGGGCCACATCCTTGCCAGGTAGGCAGTCACTGCCAGGCTTACAGAGTTGTTAGAGGGATCTCTTGCAGAGTCTGGCTGATCTTGGTACGGCCACCAAGCTGTGAGAGACTGGCTATCAACAGAAAGGTCTTCGTCCTCCCAGGCAAACAAGCAGAGCTAGGCTTAGAGGGACCTCGGAGGGATCTTCGGTAGTGTCCTCAACCCAAGCTGGAAGGCAAAGCCTGACTTACACGGGCCTTGGAGGGGTAATCAGCAATCTCCTCCACCCAGGTTGGCAGGAATAACCAGGGCCTTGGAGGGACCTATAGCATGGTCCTTGACCTAGTCTGATAGGCAAAGTAAGGCATACAGGGGTCTTGGAGGGATCTCCAGTAGCGCCATGAATGAAAGCGCTCCGGTGCTAAGGCATGGAGCCTTGCGCCTAGTCTTGAGACGATTTGACCGGAGATTGTACTTGAGATTGTACTGGAGATTACTCTAAAGACCATCCACTTGAGATCATTCAAAAACGATCATTTATTGGAGATGGTTCAGTGTACCGGTGCCACTGCCATTTGTACTTGCAGCCCTGGAAATTGGACTGCGTAGGTGGTGGTCAAAGAAGCTAAGTGCGGTGCACGGTAGAGTCTCATTGTAACCATGTTATTGCACCAACGCTAAATACATGGCTTTTTCCATGCCACTCATCATTGTGTACGGACTTTTTGGATTATGTGACTTCTCATTGATCAGTGGGAGCCGTAGATCATCGTAGCCATAATGCTTGCATATCAATGGTTCTTTCAGATGAATGTAAACTGCTGATGTTAGGAACCCTGGATTGAGGAGACTGCCTCCGTGTTGAAGCTTCCTCTTTGTGGAAGCTTCCTTCGTAAGGAAGCTTCACCAGGTTCCATGGTGTAGCCATACGCAAGTTGTTTCTGCCCAAGGCTTTGCTGTAGCTCCATTGATGCTACCACATGATCACACGTGGTCCATAGATCACCGTCACCGTGAAGCTCATGCGAGAGCACTCCGCGTAGGCTGTCCATATGTCAATCAGAGAGGCACGCTGCATTATTCCTCAGGGCTGCTGGTGCAGATGGTCCCCACACAAACTGATTTACGTTTTGGCCCCAAACGTACAGTATTGGAAGGAATCCCACTGGTAAGTGTACCATTAGGAGCATGAGCGCCTCCGTGTTTTTGTTTGAGAAGGCCTGCTTCTTTTCTTTCAACATGTTTGCCCCGTTAAGAGCCTCCTAACCCTTCATCAGGTCGAGTAGCTTCTGTGTGCTAGGTGGATCTCAAAGTGCCAGCTCCGTAGCCAAAGGCAGGACCTCGCACATTCTTTTGAATCAACTGCAACTCCATTTTCTTTTCCATGCCAAGCTTCTCCTACATGGGTTGACAGCAAGGTTGTCAAAGACGCTTCTCCAACCTGTTGCGGAATCCGGGAACAAATTGGATACTTTGAGGGCTATGGGCCCACAACCTTTTGGGAACAAATTGGATACTTTGATTTTCTTGTTGATCCATCCTCCGATACTTTTTGGAATCTATTGGCAGTCGTGAGCTCAGCTCACACCCAAAGCGTACATCATCCCCCTTTCTTTGAGTTCACTTCTCATCTCACTTATGTGTCATGGGCTGGGGCATGTAGTGTTGATCGTGTTCTACTACCTGGTATGTTTCTATCGATGTAACACCCTCTAGAGCTTCTGGGAGTGCACCGGCAGGTGCGAACGTAGCCACACACCTTATTCTCGCATCAACCCAAGCTCTTTCAATTTATACAGGAACAGTTCTTATCTGACTTCTGTGTTTGAACTGTGCCTGGTAGTGTTAGGAGTTTCCGTATGCTTCGCGTAATTTTGTTGATGAAATACCTTCCAATACTTCCAAAAGTACATCAGCATCTTTCAGTGCAGAATTGAGCTATGTGCTCATGTCTCTCCCCTGCTCCGGAATTCCATTCACATGAAAAGCTCACCTAAAGTCTGATGCATATGAGAGTGCCAGAAAGTGACAAGAATATGTTGCTCGATAAAAATCATCTGGCATAACAGTTGCATAGAGGATGTTTCACAGGTTCCAATGCACTTTACGGAACTTGATACGGAGTCCGTTTGAGTGAGATATGGATTTCCAAGTTTTGCAGATCATGGGTCGGGTTCAAGTGACGACTTGAGCACTTTGAGCTCAAAAGGCGGCAGGATTATTGGCCAGGACGGCTGAGAGCGGCCTTCAAGGAGAAAAGGCGGCTGGAGGACCTCCAAGAGACTTCAAGAAAGGTGCAGACCACGATTGTTGGTCGTCCAAGTGGTGTGAGATATAATTCTCTTGTGTGACAAGGTGACTGCCCCTCATCCCGCTAGGCTAGATGACTGTGCTAGAGGGTAGACTTTGACAGAGTGTATCTCAGTGCTTCCTAGGCCAAATGAAGCATATAAGGGCTTGTTAGAAAGCTGTGACAATGTAATTTCTCAATCAATAGTCTATTCAGATATTTGCATCCTCTGCATACCTACATTTGCTTCCGTAATTTCTGTCTGTGCAACCTACAACCCCCTCTCACAAAAAGTTGGTCCTGCCTAGGCGGCTCTTAGTGAGCCTGATCACCTCCCTGAGGGCTGCCCTAGTTTCTATCAGTGGTATCAGAGCTAGAACAAGGATTTTTCTCATCCTTGAGGCATTCCTTGCACCCTGTTGTGTGAGAGAGCCGTTTGTGGGCTGAACGTTGCACTACCATGGCGACATTCGCTTCTGTGGTGGCCGGCGTCAACATCGCCAAGTTCGAAGGCGAGAACTTCTTCAACTGGAGCAACAACATGAAGATGGTGCTGATGGAGAAGGGTTTCTGGAGCCAGGTGGATAAGAAGGAGAAGGAACCAGAAGAAAGCTCCCTATCCCTTGTCGAGGCCCGTACCTACCGCGAGAAGCGTGACCGCGCCCTCGCAACCATCTACCTCCACCTCGCCGAATGGCAGCAACTCCTCGTCCGTGGCATCCTCACGCCAAAGGAGGTTTGGAAAAAGCTTGATTCCACTTATGCTTCCAAGTCAATCCTCATGACCATGCAGCTGTGTCGTCGCTTTCACACTGTGAAGATGGATGAGTCCGGATCCATGATTGACTACATCAACATGGTGAAGTCTCTCTCTGACCAGCTTGCTGCGATTGAGGACCCTGTCAAGGAGCGTGTGCTCATGCTAACCATCCTCTCTGGCNCCTCGCAACCATCTACCTCCACCTCGCAGAACGGCAGCAACTCCTCGTCCGTGGCATACTCACGCCAAAGGAGGTTTGGAAAAAGCTTGATTCCACTTATGCTTCCAAGTCAATCCTCATGACCATGCAGCTGTGTCGTCGCTTTCACACTGTGAAGATGGATGAGTCCGGATCCATGATTGACTACATTAACATGGTGAAGTCTCTCTCTGACCAGCTTGCTGCGATTGAGGACCCTGTCAGGGAGCGTGTGCTCATGCTAACCATCCTCTCTGGCCTTCCTAGCAGCTACACTCCTCTCATTGTTGCCCAGGACCAGCGTGGCTACAAGCTCTCCCTGAATGATGTGGAGGAGAGCCTGCTGTTTGAGGAGGAGCGGTGCAAGGGAGAGGAGGGCGGAAGCGGACTGGACGTCGCTCTCATCACCAATTTTGGTCATGGGGGTGGTGCTACATCAACCAGGAGCGACGGCGGAGGAGGGACGAAGAAGGGGAACTGCCACTACTGCAAGAAGCCGGGCCATTGCGCACGCGAATGCCAGAAGAAGAAGGCGGACCTTGCGGCTGGAGTGGGAGTGGGAAAACAGTCCAACGCTTCCACGAACGCCGCAGATTGGGAGAGTGGATTTGTGACAACCATCCGGGTCCTGCACGTCTCTGACAACACCACCTTGTCCTGGATCATCGACTCAGGAGCCACGCAGCACATGACGTGTCGCCGGGAGTGGTTCGTTGTCTACACCGTCATTGAGCCTCGTCGGGTGTACATGGGGGACAACCATGTGCAAATGGCGGTTGGGGAGGGTGAGATCGTGTTTTGTGCTTCTGTTGAGGGTAACCACGTGGAAGGGGGTGCTCCATGTTCCGGGGCTGGCAGCTAATCTCCTCTCTGTCTCATCTCTCATCGCCAAAGGCATGCAGGTTTGCTTTGAGAATGGTGGCTACACCATCTCTATCCGTGCAGGCCGTGTGCTTGCAAAAGCGAACAAGGAGGACGGTCTTTACCGCCTCTACGTGGCGTCGGAGAAGAAAGCCGACTCAGCATTGGCGGCGAGAGAGGGAAAACACGACATTGGCCTGTGGCACCGCCGGCTCGGTCACCTCGGCTTTGGCGCCATCATCTCCATGCAGCAGATGGTCCGCGGCCTGGAGCTCAAGGGGGTGAAGAAGCCTAGTGCATCGGCTTGTGAGAGCTGCATTGAAGGGAAGCAAGCCCGCGCTTCACAGGGGAGGGGAAGGGGGCGGCTGAGCTTCTCTCACTCGTTCACTCTGATTTGTGCGGTCCAATGCCATCACAATCCTTGTCCGTCAAGTTGTACTTTGTCACGTTCATCGATGATAAGTCAAGGAAGACGTGGGTGTCGTTCCTGGCTGGAAAGGATGAGTGCTTTGATGCTTTCAAGGTGTGGATTGCTGCTCCACAGAATGAGAGTGGCAGGTGGTTGAAGGTGCTTCACACCCATGGTGGAGGAGAGTACCTCTCCAATGACTTCCACACCTTCCTCAAGCGTCGCAGGATCAAGCACGAGGTCACCCCACTTGGAACACCACAGCTGAATGGCGTGGTTGAACGCGCAAACCGCACGCTCATTGAGCGTGTTCGCAGCATGCTCCAAGACGCGGGGCTCCTGCCAACCTTTTGGGCGGAAGCGGTCAATACCGCCGTGTACCTGAAAAACCGAAGCCCTACGCGCGCTATGCCGCTGATGACACCGGAGGAAGCGTGGACAGGACGCAAGCCAACAGTGACACACCTGAAAGTCCTCAGTTGTGGGGCATTCGTGCACGTGCCTACCGGCAACCGTAACAAGCTGGACGCAAAGTCGGTGAAGGTCACCTTCCTCGGCTACGACACCATGGGATACCGCCTCTACAACCTCGCCGCACGCAAGATCATCCGCAGCCGTGATGTGGTCTTCCAAGAGAAAGTGAAGGGCTGGACTTGGAGCCCTATGTCGGCAGTTCCGCTTGCTCCCACACTTGTACCGAAGTGGGAGAAGTACCGGTAGAAAAAGAGGGCGGTGCGGAAGATGGCGGTGACAGCCGCAATGACAAGGAGGTGGAGGGAGCTCAGAAGGAGAAGGAGCTGGCAGCGGAATCTGATGAGGAGGAGCAGCAAAGCAATGCACAGCAGCTGCCACAACGGTCCATATGCCTCAACAAAGGTGCAAAGGATAGTGGGGAGCCGCTGAGGCAATCTGAGCGCCTCGCAAACAAACAGAGGCCGCTGGAGGAGCTGGTGAACTTGTGCACCGTTCCACCACCAACGGAGTTGTCTGACCTCAAGCTTCTCTTCCTCACAGTCACCGATGACCCGGCCACATTCGTTGAAGCCATGCACAGCGCCAAGGCGGCAGATTGGTGTGGCGCAGTAGATGAGGAGTATGGTGCGCTCATGAAGAACGGCACCTGGACTCTCGAGGAGGCTCCACGCGGCAGCCGGGTGATCGGATGCCGGTGGATCTTTAGGCACAAGCGTGGTGCGGATGGTAAGATTCTCAGGTACAAAGCACGGCTGGTTGCAAAGGGGTATGCGCAGTCTGAGGGTGTGGATTACAATGAGACATTTGCACCTATCGATAAGTTGCCATCCATCCGAGCGATCCTCGCTCTTGCTGCTGCTATGGACTGGGAGGTGCACCAAATGGATGTGACGTGTGCATTCCTGAATGGTGACCTTGAGGATGATGTGTACATGGAGCAGCCGGAGGGGCATGTCGTGGAAGGGAAGGAAGGTTTGGTGTGCAAGCTTGTGAAAGCCCTCTACGGCCTGAAGCAAGCCCCACGAGCATGGTACCACAAGATGGATGAGCAGCTAGCCGGCCTTGGCTTTGTGCACAATGAAGCGGACCATGCTGTTCATGGGCGCACACAAGAGGCAAACCAGATCATCATCTTCCTCTATGTTGATGATCTGCTCAACGCATCTGACTCCAAGTCTCTTTTCGACAATGTTAAGCAGTCCCTTGCTGCCAGGTTTGACATGAAAGACATGGGAGAGCTCAGTTACTACCTTGGCCATCAGGTCAAGCGCGACCGGCAGCAGAAGACTTTGGAGTTGTCGCAGAGCACGTACATGAGCGACATCATCAAGCGCTTCAGCATAGCAGGAGCGCGCAAATCAACAACACCACTGAAAGTGGGAGCGAAGCTGAGCATGACGCATACTTCCCGCGGCATGCAAGAGAGTAGCCGCATGGAAGCAGTGCCGAACCAAGCAACTGTTGGAAGCCTCATGTATGCAGCAGACGGCACGCGCCTCGACATCAGCCAAGCAGTGGGAGTGTTAAGCAAGTTTTGCGCGAATCCGGGCGTGCCGCATTGGGAGGTGGTCAAACACGTGCTGCGCTACCTCGACAGCAGCAGCAGCCTTTGCCTCACCTTCAATGGCAACAACAGTCCCAAAGCACGGTTGGTTGCAAAGGGGTATTCACAGACTGAGGGTGTGGATTACAATGAGACATTTGCACCTGTTGCAAAGCTCCCATCCATCCGAGCAATCCTCGCTCTTGCTGCTGCTATGGACTGGGAGGTGCACCAAATGGATGTGACGTGTGCTTTTCTGAATGGTGACCTCGAAGAGGATGTGTACATGGAGCAGCCAGAGGGGTATGTGGTGGAGGGAAAGGAGGACTTGGTGTGCAAGCTTGTGAAGGCCCTCTACGGCCTGAAGCAAGCCCCGCGAGCATGGTACCACAAGATGGATGAGCTGCTGGCTGGCCTTGGCTTTGTGCGCAGTGCAGCTGACCATGCAGTCTATGGGCGTACGCAAGAGGCAAGCCAGATCATCATCTTGCTCTATGTTGATGATCTGCTCATTGCATCTGACTCAAAGTCTCTTTTGGACGATGTGAAACAGTCCCTTGCTTCCAGGTTTCACATGAAGGACATGGGAAAGCTCAGTTACTACCTTGGCCTTCAAGTCAAGCGCGACCTGCAGCTGCAGACTTTGGAGCTGTCACAGAGCACGTACGTGAGCGACATCGTCAAGCGCTTCAACATGGCAGGAGCGCGCAAAGCAGCGACACCACTCGAAGTGGGAGGGAAGCTGAGCATGAAGCAGACTCCCCGCGGCATGCAAGAGAGCAGCCGCATGGAAGCAGTGCCGTACCAAGCAGCAGTTGGGAGCCTCATGTACACTGCAGTCGGCACGCGCCTCGACATCAGCCAAGCAGTGGGAGTGCTCAGCAAGTTTTGCGCGAATCCGGGCATGCCGCATTGGGAGGCGGTTAAGCGCGTGCTGCGCTACCTCGACAGTAGCAGCAGCCTTTGCCTCACCTTCAACGGTAACAACAGCCCCATCCTCATCGGCTACAGTGACGCAGATTGGGGAGGTGACCTGGACACTAGGAGGTCGACCAGTGGGTTNGAAGCTGAGCATGACGCAGACTCCCCGCGGCATGCAAGAGAGCAGCCGCATGGAAGCAGTGCCGTACCAAGCAGCAGTTGGGAGCCTCATGTACACTGCAGTCGGCACGCGCCTCGACATCAGCCAAGCAGTGGGAGTGCTCAGCAAGTTTTGCGCGAATCCGGGCATGCCGCATTGGGAGGCGGTTAAGCGCGTGCTGCGCTACCTCGACAGTAGCAGCAGCCTTTGCCTCACCTTCAACGGTAACAACAGCCCCATCCTCATCGGCTACAGTGACGTAGATTGGGGAGATGACCTGGACACAAGGAGGTCAACCAGTGGGTTTGTGTTTGTGCTCGGGGGAGGTGCAATCAGTTGGAGGAGCAAGAAGCAAGAGTGCGTTGCCCTCTCCTGCACCGAAGCAGAGTACATCACCCTCAGTGAAGCAGCAAAGGAAGCTGTGTGGCTGCGTGAGTTGTTAGCAAGCCTTGGAAAGCAGCAGACCACAACCACCACCATCTACTGTGACAACATGAGCGCCATTGCTCTGACAAAGAACACCGAGTTTCACGCCCGCACAAAGCACATCGACTTGTGGTACCACTTCATCTACGAGCTCGTGGCAAAGCAGGTGGTGCTGATCAAGTTCTGCCCTTCAAGCATGATGCTGGCAGACTTCCTGACCAAGCCGCTGGCAGCGCACCGCTTTCAGCAGCTGAGGGGACAGTGTAGACTTGTGTGATTTTTATTCTCGCAAAGTGGGAGAATGATGGATATGAGAGTGCCAGAAAGTGACAAAGATAGGTTGCTCGATAAAAATCATCTGGCATAACAGTTGCATAGAGGATGTTTCACAGGTTCCAACGCACTTTACGGAACTTGATACGGAGTCCGTTTGAGTGAGATATGGATTTCCAAAGTTTGGAGATCATGGGTCGGGTTCAAGTGACAACCTAAGCACTTCGAGCTCAAAAGGTGGCAGGATTATTGGCCAGGACGGCTGAGAGCGGCCTTCAAGGAGAAAAGGCGGCTGGATGATCTCCAAGAGACTTCAAGGAAGGTGCAGACCATGATTTTTGGTCGTCCAAGTGGTGTGAGATGTAATTCTCTTGTGTGACAAGGTGACTGCCGTTCATCCCGCTAGGCTAGATGAGTGTGCTAGAGGGTAGACTTTGACGGAGTGTATCTCAGTGCTCCCTAGGCCAAATGAGGCATATAAGGGCTTGTTAGAAAGCTGTGACAATTTACTTTCTCACTCAAGAGTCGATTCAGACATTATCATCCTCTGCAAACCTGCATTTGCTTCCGTAATTTCTATCTGTGCAACCTGCAACCCACTCTCACAAACAGTTGGTCCTGCCTAGGCGGCTCTTAGTGAGCCTGATCACCTCCCTGAGGGCTGCCCCAGTTTCTATCGAAGTCCATGTCATAAGTTCAATGATGCAGAACTATCTTTCACCGTAGTGCCTGGTGTGTTGTTTTTTAAGAAATACCCTCCTATGCTTCTGGGAGTGTACACACCCCGAGCTCACATCACTTGTCCTGCTCCAAAATCTTGTTCAGGCGCGTCACTCAAAACAACTTCCTTTGCATGGAATAAGTTAATCAGTGCGTGATTTCTAATTTAAACGAAACAAACACCCTTCCGTGCCCGTGGGAACATGTCGTCAGCCTTGAGCACAGCCACACAACCTGTCTCCTGTGTTCGCGTCAACCCCAATTCTCCACAATCCTGTTCTGGTGCATTGAACTGGCTTCCTCATGGACATCACATAGTTTTTATCTTTTCTCCTAGTTTTTTGTTTTTTTTGTCTTGATGAAACAGCCAATGCCACAAGTGTTCCAACAGCATGAGCCCAGCCACACACTCCTTGCCCACATTATCCCTACCATTCCAGAATTTCATTTAAGAACAATGTACATATAACCTTCATGCAATAGATCGTAACATATAGCACAACCCATGCCCTACTTCCTCTTGCTTTTCTCTTGAAGACACACCCTCTGGTTATCTTGGGAGTAAGCCAGCGGCCGTGAGTGCAGCCTTGCAACCTGTGCTTATGTCAACCTACCTGCTCCAGGTTTCTATTCATGTGAAATGAACATCTGACTTCCATGTAGTCAGTTTTTCACATAGCTCTTGCAGTGATCCATTGTTTGGAGTGATACATCAATCAAACACCCTCCAAGGTTTCCGGGAATGCACCGGCAGCCGTGATCCTAGCCATGCACCATGTTTTTGCGCATCCTCTCCTGCTGAGGAAATCCATTTGAGTGCATTGTGGTAAAAAACATTGTGTACCATAATCTGTGCTCTACTACTGGGTTCAACGTTTTTTAATTCTGAAACCACCTCTATTGCTTCCAAGAGAAGTCCAAAAACCTTTGTCAGTAAAATTTACCTTGTTCTTGTGTCAAACCCCCTCCTTCTGGAATCAGGCACACTCCTCATCTATATCCCATCATGTAATCTGTATTGCATAGCTTTAGCCATGCCCTACCTCTTGGTGTGCATCACTTGATTTGATATCATCTCTTGCTTTCAAGAGTAACACTATTAATCTGATTTCTATCCTAAAATATGTGCTTTATGACCTTAGGCATTCACTATGCACGATGTTATCTTTCTGGTGTGATTTTCTTGATGAAACCCCGTCCAGTGTGTCTAGGAGTGCATCGGCTGCGGTGGAGGTATGGTTAATGGAGGGCTTTCTACACATTGGTTTTTTACAGTGTGTCCCGGTGGTGTGTGACTATGTCGTATATGAATCATTTGACCCCTCTAAGTGCATGATTATTTCCTAATTGGAATATTGGTATCCCACTTCTATAGGAGGAGGTCCAGTGCGTGGGGATAGTGTATGAGGGTAGTGTGCTCAATCTCCATACAAAACACATTGATCAGGCACTAAGTGCACTAAACTTTCTTGTATGGAACTTCTGACCCCTACTCCTATGGGGGGTTGCAGTGCGTGGGGTTAGTGTATGAGGGCAGTGTCCTCGGTTCCCATGTACGAATACACTGATCACGCACTCAGTGTGTGATTTTTTCTTATACAAAATGTTGGAATGCCACTTCTTTTGGGGGGTCCAGTGTGTGGGTGCTGTGTAAGAGGGAAGTGCGCTTATTCTCCATACATAAATACACCATTCTCGCACCCAGTGTGTGACTTTGTCTGATATGGATCATTGATCTCCACTCCTGTCGGGGGTCCAGTGCGTGGGGCTAATGTATGAGGACAGTGTGCTTGTTCTGCGCACAAAAACACACTGATCATGCACCCAATGCGTGATTTTTTCTTACATGGGACCTTTGACCCCCACCCCCTTGGAGAGGTCTAGTGCTTGGGACCAGTGCATGAGGGAAGTGCACTCATTTCCCATATGAAAAAACACTGATCATGTACTTAGTGCGTGATTTTGTCTTATATACCGTACTGAGAGGCATATTCCCTCACCTTTTTACTTTGAATTTAGGTGCTCGTTACATTCTCCCATATTCATGCGTCGTGGAATTTTGTAGGTGCTCTCCCAAACCCCTTTGAGGAATAAATGGGAAAACCCATATTCGTCCATCATTCATGTCCGGGTGTGCGCATTCTCGTAACCCATCACTTCGAACTTCGAACTTCGAACTGCGAGCGCGCGGTTGATGACGTCAAATTCGTCAACTGCGGAGAGCCGTCAGATCTCTTGCGTCGAGCATGAGTCGACCCGACTCGGCATGAGGTGTCGGAGCCCCCCCCTGCCCGCCGGCGTGTGGCTCCAACTCCTCACGTCGGATCGCGTCGAGGCAAGCCTCTGCTTCTTAATCACAGAGCTGCCCTCTTGTGACCATGCCGCAACTGTTTAATAACTGAACCCGGGGTAATAGGTCAAAATAAAGGAGTACTATGAGCGAAATAGCACGAATCTTGAAGCAATTTCACATGTGATACGCTCAAACAGGGATGAATTAATTATGGAACACATGGGCAAAAAAAATGTTTTTTTTGAGGGAATATGCCTCTCAGTACGGTAGAACATTGGATCCACACCCCTATGTGGAGGTCCAGTGCGTGGGGGTAGTGTATGAGGGCACATTGTTCATTCTCCACATGGAAATACACTGATCAGGCACTCAGTGTGTGATTTCATCTCATATGGAGCATTGGTCACCCAGTGCTATGAGAGAGGGTCCTGTGCGTGAGGATAGCGTATGAGGGGAATGTGCTCGTTCCAATGATTACATACTCAGTGCGTGATTTCTTCTTCTACAAAGGGTTGGATCCCCACCCATCTGGGGTCTCCAGTTTGTGGGTGTTGTCTTAGAAGGAAGTGCGCATGTTCTCCGTACAGAACTACACCAATCTTGCACCCAATGTGTGAACTTCTTTTACATGGATCATTGACCCCCACTCATGTGGGGGGTCCAGTGCGTGTGGCTAATGTATGATGACACTGTACTTGTTCTCTATAAAAAAATGTACTGATCATGCACTCAGTGTGTGATTTTTTCTTATGTGGAACCTTAGACCCCCAGTCTTATGGAGGGGGTCCAGTGCGTGGGGGTAGTTTATGAGGGTTGTGCGCTTATTTCCTGTATGAAGATACACTGATCAAGTACTGCGGTGTAACTTTGTTTTACATGGAACATTGGACTCCCACTCCTAGAGGAGAATCCAGTGTCTGGGGCTAGTGTATGAGGACAGTGCACTTGTTCTCCAAATAGAAGTGCATTGATCACGCACTCAATGTGTCATTTTGTCTTGTATGGGACCTTTGATCCCTACCCCCATGAGGGGTCTAATGCGTGGGGCTAGTGCATGAGGGGAGTGCGCTTGTTTCCCGTACATGAATACACTGATCATCCAATCACTACGTGATTTTGTCTTGTATAGAGTATTGGATCCCCACTCTTATGGGGAGGTCCATTGCATGGGGGTAGTGTATAAGGGCAGTGTGCTAATTCTCCGCATAGAAATTCATTGATCAGGTACTCAGTGCGTGATTTTATCTCAAATGGAACATTGGTCTTCCACTCCTATGGTGGGGTCCAGCGCGTGGGGCTATTGTATGAGGAGATTCCGCTAGTTCAATTCTCGGAAATACGCTGATCACGTACTCAGTGCGTGATTTTGTGCTATGTGGAATTCTGGATCTACACTCCTTAGGGGGGGTGGACTGCATGGGGCTAGAGTGAAACAGCAATGTCCACCTCTCTTTCATGTAGAAATACACATATTACGTACTAAGTGTGCACAAAAACTATAATGGTACACTTCAATTTCATTGCGCTTGCTCAGTGCAAGCACACTAAAGGAGCGCACTACAAATCCAGTGTGTCAATTGAACACCACTAAGAATACATGCTGCCGTGAGCATAGATAAACACCATGTTCTTGTGTTTTCCCCTTTGTTGATTTCCATGCAAGCACATCGCTCATCCAACTTCCGTGCATCGTACAGATTCAGCCTCGCCCTTCTTCCTAGTGTGAAATTTTCAATGAAACACCCCCCGGTGCTTTTATGAGAGTGCCGGTAGCCATAACCCCAACAATGATCTTTGTGCACACATCAACCTCCTTCCTCTATAATCTTGTTCAGGTGCTACTCTCATTTAACTACTGTGCCCTGCACTGTGCCACGTAGTGTTTTCTGTGACCCAATACCCTGTCTGGTTCTCTTGATGAATCATTACTCCACACTTTCAGAAGTGCAACACCACAGCCACTGCCACCGCTGATGAGATCACTGAGCTCACAGCCACCTGTTGTTTTTGCTTCACCCCACTACCCTGCTCCAAATGCATCTTCAAGCATACTGCTCATATGAATCTTTTCCTGTAAAAATATTTGTGTAGAGCTAGGTGTGCCTAATATCATGATGAGATTTTCTTGGTGAAACAACCTCTACAACTCCTGGGAGTATGCGAGCAGCTGTGAGTGACGTTACATACTCCATACCTACAACACCCTCTTGCTCAAGAAGACTGTTCAATCGAATTTACTATCCAAATTCCATTCCCTGAAATGTTTCGTGTAATGTTAGCTGCACCCTAGTACCCTGAGTTATTTCTCATCAAAACACCCTCTGGTGCTTCAGAGAATGCATTTATAGCCGCGAGTTCAACCATGCATCTCTTCCCTGCATTACCCCCTGCTCCAATTTTTTTTTTTAACCCATTGTGTCACAAAGTGTTAGCCACCCCCTGATTACCAATGTAACTTTCTCAATGAACACCCTTGAGAGCTTATGAGAGTGCACTAGAAGCCATAACACAGTTCCAAACCTAGGGCTTACATTACCCACTCTACTCCAGAACCCCATTCAGACATCATTGTCATCCACATTCATCATCGTAAACCATATCCCACATTTTTAGCCATAGGCTCCTGCTTGGTGTAACTTTCTTGATGAAATTCCTTTTGGTTCTTCTGAGAGTGCACCAAGACCTGTTAGCGGAGCCACACATCATGTGCCTGCATCACTCTCCCTGCTAAAAGAAATATTCTAGGCGCACTACTTATCCAACTCTACTTCCTAGACATACACTGCTTCATGTAACATTATCTTGTCTCTACTCGGTGTAATTCCTGTAATAAAATTAGCTCCTGTGCTTACAGGATTGTTTTGGAGTCCTCAAGGGCAGCCACAAATATGGTGCTCCTGTTACACTTCTTATTCCATTTTTTTGTTCTTTTGCTCTACTCATCCAATTCATGTACGGTAAACTGTGTCACTTATGATTAGTCATGCCCTATTTCCTGGTGTAATCTCCTTGATAAAAAAACCTCCAGTGCTTCCAGAAGTGTATTTGAAAAATAATGAGTATAACCACATACCTCATACTCGTTTCACCCTTCTTGCTTGAGAATTTGGTTCAGGTATACTACTTGTTAAACTCTTATTCCATAAACATTACCTCATAGAGTTTGCCGAGCCCTTGAGATCAGTTGTACATTCTTGCCCGCTTAAAGTGCTACTGAGTGCTGACCACAATTTTTACCCATTGTGGTTTTCTTGATGAAACCCCCTCCGTTAATTTGGGAGGGCTCCGGCAGCCATGAGCATAGCTTCTGACCCTTATTCCAATCCCGCTTCTGCAAGAATTAAATTCAGGTGCAAGTTCACTGGGAAGAACTGCCAAGTTCCAGGAATGAGATCCTCTCCCCTCGCCATCTGACACTACCCACATCTCCTATACCCATGCCCACGCCCATTTCCCTATCCATGAACGGACCCGGTGTTAGACAGTAGAGATCATTCCCACTCTTTGCTGCCATTGGTCTTATCTAAGCTAACCTATTCATAAAACACATGTGTGAAAATGTATCATATGTCTTATGATACACTGCAATTCTGGTGGGTTGAGTATCCAAGGCCAAGTTTGGAACAACAGGAGGGAGCATCAGGGGCTGGATACTGACTTGGGGGACCCTTCGAGAAACAGTCTCACCAGAGCCCTGCAAAGATGAATGCTCCGGGGAAAGTGCTTCACATGAATTTTCCAGGTTAAATTCACTAGAAAAGGAGCCAAATATTGGTGTTAAGACCAACAGCTGGACTGGCAGCTGGAAGAGCTTGCCTATCGCGGAAACAAAGCTTCTTGCAGGACGGCAGGATGCCCTGATCTGTACGGTCCATACAGAAGCCGCAGTCACCACACGAGAAGGCAAATCAAGAATTCAAAGCTGTTTAATCTTAGCTTTTAGTCCAGCTGAGTTTCTTAACCCTCGTGTGCTTGAGATTATTGGAGGTGGACTTGATCCCTGGAGTTAGAGTATGTTCTTTCTTTTAGGCTCATGTGTTTTTCACTCAGCCGAGAAGTCTGGAACAGACATTTGAGTGGCTGAGTGACCTTCAAGTGTACAGCTTGGTTGAAAGATCTTCTGATTTGTTTTTCAAAGGGGTACCACTTGATCTTGCTTCTTTGTTAGAAACAAGACACCACCTTTCTTGCACCAATGCAGCTGCATGAGTAGGCTGGGAGATTTAGCAGCAGGGCTGATGGGCTAACCTCCGTTGTTGTATGCGCCAAAAGTGACAGCCTGATATAATGATACAATTGATTGAATTGAAGATAAAATCAAACAATATGCATCATTTCTCCCTCAGGGTTATCTGAGAAAACAGCCAATTTGATTACCCAAACAAGAGAAACAAGAAATGATCCTGCTTCACTGACAGTGCGCGGACCATGCCTGTGTCTAGCCATGCATGGGGTGACGTGGCATGTGGAATTCTTTTGGTTGCATGCGCTAATTTGTATGTAAACATAGAACAATTTCCAATTCTTCATACAGGTTTTGTTTGTTCTGGCATGAGTTGCATCATCCGTTTTAGTGTACAGAAATCTGCTTCCTATCACAGAATGTTTGGAAATCCTTGTAAAACCAGTTTTCTATGCAAAGCCGTCCATGTTCCAATTTTCAAAAGCTCATTATTTCCGTGTTCTTTCTCTATTCCTGATCTACTTTGGTGTATCTGCAGAAAAGGGATTGTGTGTCTCCCAAACCTAGCAATAACACTCTCGGGGAACAATTCTCAAACAACAGAAATGGCCTTTTCCAGCATTTGTAGGCCACCAATTTGTGAGGTCTCATGTCGCACATTGAGTGTTGGAGAACATCAATGTAGAATCTCTTTTGAAAGGGCTCAAACGCATTCATCCAATATCCTTTTGTTATGCACGTGGTCCCCCCAGATATCATACTGCATGCACATGATAATACATGCACTATATTTCGTGTACACACAACCATCCATGTGATAAAGGAACAGGCGCCTAGTTAGGCACATCTTTATGTGAGAAAAAACATACTGTAACTATGAACAGTAAAACACTGACTCCATGTCCTTTCTGTCATGCTTGAGATCATCTACATACTCATGTTCAGGCACACATTTTTACATTCACAGTAGTAGGCATTCACATGAATTTCTGGACACTGCTTTCATGCAAAAAATGATCAGGTGCTGGTGTTCTATTACACGGGTTCTGCCAGAAAACAGTTTGGATATCGAGCTTAGTGTGGTGCACAGAATGATTGAAACATGCTCCTTTGCTTTTCAGGGAAGCCTCTGCGATTTTCTTGTGTGGGGAAAGGGGTCTATAGTTGTACTCCATGCCTGTAAACCCTAACACCATCACACACTCAAGCTTGGATATTTCAGTTCTGATATCCAGGCATCTTTTGAAGTGTTTAGTGTACAACACTGTGTTGTTCCATACTTGGGTTGCTAAAACTTCCAAGAGACTGTAGGTTGAGAACCCTCATCACTGGAAGCAGAATTCTTGGAATCATCCGAAGTAGTATGCTTTCGAGCTGTGGATGTTAGGAGATCAGCCACTTGTCAAAGTTTGACACAATGTAAGTGAGATCCTGCCACGTGTCCCAACACTGAATTCAAAATCTATAATGTCACTGGTTTGTACAATATTCTCGTCGCATTTGTGTGGTGTCCAAGATTTTCTGATTTGTGTTCTTCTCCCCAAATATGAACAGGGAGTGCTTCTTGTTGTGTGAGTAGGATCTTGCCCACCTGGCTTTCACATGGGACTCCCAGGCTTCCTACATGTTGCAGGAAGTTGTTGCCCTGTGCATTGCAAGCTGCACTGTGAATATTCACTGTCTTGCAGTGCAATCTGTCTTGTAAGGAATTTCATGAAAAACACTTCATTGCCACTACACATGTACCCTGGTGGAAAATCCCAAACA
>SZWC01002828.1:130518-174827 GCA_023375785.1 Penium margaritaceum | reverse complement strand
TTTTCTGATTTGTGTTCTTCTCCCCAAATATGAACAGGGAGTGCTTCTTGTTGTGTGAGTAGGATCTTGCCCACCTGGCTTTCACATGGGACTCCCAGGCTTCCTACATGTTGCAGGAAGTTGTTGCCCTGTGCATTGCAAGCTGCACTGTGAATATTCACTGTCTTGCAGTGCAATCTGTCTTGTAAGGAATTTCATGAAAAACACTTCATTGCCACTACACATGTACCCTGGTGGAAAATCCCAAACATGTGAATGCATTATCACCCATTGATGTAACAATCTGCTCCAGGATGTGAATGTCTTGATTCAGTGTGCCGGCTGCAAACACAGTTGTTCTGGGCAATGACTTAGCGTGCGCTTCAAACCTTGATGTTTTTCTGAGAGTGCTTCACGAGAAAAAAAAAAACAATCTTATGGACAGTCATTGTTTTTCTGTTAATATGATGTTCCTCATAGTGCCTATAGCTGTTACTTGCAGCCATTTCTGCTAGGGCTGGGTGGCTACCATTCTGTCTGATGACTAGGGTACTCCGTCTTGTTCTCTGCTGGCCTCAGGCCTTGAAGAGCCCAAGCTTCAACTCAAGGCCAGCTCTGTACACTCGTTGGTGGTCCTGAACTCTCAAATTGAATATCTGGCTGAAGGTTGCACGCCAGGAATCCAGCCAAGCACTGTTGGTGGATCCCTAAGAGGGACAGGCCCTGATCTGCTGCTTGAGTGAAGCTGGTTCCAGACATTGTGCTGAGTTGAAGGACAAGGCCGGAGCGTGTTGCACTGGTACCAGCAGCCGCCAAAGCTGCCATTGTTGCCTGACTGACGTCCTTTTGATCCAAGTTCCCCGACCCTGCCGTTCCAATCTTGCGGCCATGTGGCTGGGACGGGCAGGCGCTGCCATCCTGCTTCTCTGCTGATGCAATCGCGTTGCCTGCTCCTTCTACTGTCAAAGCCGTTGTTTTCCGAGAAGATTTTGTTTTCGGTGTCAAAGCGGGTTTGAATTGGCCAGACACTTTTGTGGGCCAGTCGCTTCCAGCCACAGCAATTGGTGGAGGCTCAAATCTGATGCTGCTGGCTTCGGTTTGAAACCTGAAAAAACTGACAGGGAAGTAGGACACTCGGTTTCCAACGTGTGCCGTCTTGTGACCAGCCAAGGCCTTTGTGCTTCCAAATGCCATGCCACATTCTCGACATTTGTGCATCTGTTCGGCCTCTACATCAATGACTGTCAGGAGGGACACCTCCCTTGCTGGCGTCATTGCATGGCAAACAACGGACGTGCAGTCAGTCTCGATGTGCCTTCCGGGGGAGTCGGAGCATAGTGGAAGAAATCTGTTCTCGGAACCCTTTACATGCCCAAGCCTTGTGCCTTCCTCGGTGTCAACGTTGCCCTCATGGTGGGCTTGCAGGGGCGGTACGGAGAAAGGCCTGGGCAAGGAATGAGATGGGGAGGGAGCCCCTCCCCGCCGTATTTCCTTTTGGTAACCATGCTTCGTCTTCTCCTATGAAGAACCTCTGAAGCCGAGAACGATGCATCAATGGGCGTCAGACCTGGGGACAAGGGTGGGGTAAATTCTGCCGGCCAGCCGGCATGAGCTGTTGGAAGTCTTGTGAAGGAGGAAAGCACCCTTGAGGGCAGCAGATCTGTAGTTGCGGCCCCTGCATGGGATGAGTGGGAGCAGCCAAGGGCGGCGTGAATCCCTCGTTCCGCAGGCTGCAGCCGTCGGCTGCCCCCGCCAGCAGCAGCAGCAGCTCCAGTCACCGAATGAGAGTCTTCTCTTGTCTTCGTATAGCATTCCTCGTCTTCAGCAGCAGCCTCGTTCAAGTCAAAGGAAGGCAGATGGCGCCGAGAGGGTGTTTCCACAAGCTTTTCTGGTCCCGCTGGAGCTACTGAGGGCGGCAGCGGCGGCAGCTGATCGCAGGCAACCACCCATTGCTTTCTGGCAGCCATCGACAGCGGCAGCGGCATCAAAGGCAGTGAGCGGCACCCCACCTGAAGCGTTCTATGTTCTTTCATCAACGTCGCGTTTGGGACTCTGGCGGCAGTTGGAGAGGGAGAGAGAGGGGGCTCTCGAGTTGCATTGGAAAGCGGAGCGAGTTCCAGCCTAGGCTGATCAGGTAGGGAGGTTTGAGAACCGCCTCTTGAGCCGCTTCTGCAGTGTGATTGCAGAAAGCTTTTTCCTCGGCGGTTCAGCCTGATCAGTGATCCCTTGTAAGGGGGTAGACCAGACCGCCCAGGTGCTGCGTCCCCCTGCTCGGAGAAGAGAGGCGAAGCGAGTCGTGCTGCGCGAATGAGGATGTCTACGGCGCAGTGCCGTCTGTCGTCTTCCAGAGCTTTCCGGGGAGGCTTGGATGCTCCTCGTGCCCACGGTTGGCAGCCCACCAGCAGAATGGCTCGGGCCCGCGTGTAAGTCTTTGGATTTGACTTCGTTTTGCTTGTGCCGGACTTCTCTGAGGCTTGGAGACCGAGGAGGCTGCCGACTGATGCGCCGCAGAACTGAGCTCACAGCTCGCAGAACTGATCAAGCCGGTCGGACGAGACAACAGGCAAGTTGCACAAGGCTCGAAAAGGGCAACACCGTCCGGTCCGATTATAAGTTCGAGATCGACGGGGGCCGTGCCGCTCACTCACCGTTGCAGAGGAGTTTAAGGGTGCGCTTGGGTACACTCGAGTTGAGTAGTGCGCAACTCAAACAGTCGACTCGGATTCCGCGGCCATCCAGAGCCAACTCTCTATATGGCAGAGTTTGACTCTTGTACGCTGGCCGAGGCTATCAAATGCTCAGATTCCCTCGGACAGCGTTGACAGTCGCTTCTCCATGGCGGGGTCCAAGTACACCGGAAGAGAGGACCTCACAGCTATCCTTGTTTACTCGACAACTTGACGACTCAACTTGGACACTCGATCATCGGAAATAGATGATGTATCTAAGTGAACCCTAGACCTCTCGCACATGGGCCGCAGTTTAGCTGTCTCGTGACGTGGGTCTTCCTTGGACCCGCGCATCGGCAGCACAGAGATTTACCCAACACAGCATTGCACTTGCTCAGAACTTCTGCCGGCCTTCTCGATGCCAGCGTTGCACAGCACAGTGCACCGAAACGCCCCTCGCCTACTGCTGCTGCCTCTCACTGTTGGAGCAGCAACAGAAATAGCTTGTGTAGAGGGGATTAGAGTCGAATTGTCCTACTTCCCTCTCTTCGCGCTGTTGCAAGCTCTACTGTATCATGTCCGCGCGTGCGGCGCGCGCTTCCGCGTGTGATGGCGAGCAAGGTCGGCCGCGCGCGCCACACGCGTGCGCCGTCCCCTCCACACTTGTTTGTACGTCGCGAAAATGGTGGATCGGGCGAGCGTGAAGAACTGCGCGGAGACCGTGACGACGATTGTGCAGTCTCCCTCGGATCGTGTGCTATCCGATCACGATGCAGGCAAGTCCTGCTCCACACTCGCTCACTGCTCAGATTGGACGCGCTGCCTTTCGGTTGACGGCGATGGTGGTGGTTATGGCTCATTGCGAGGGATTGGATTGGGAGTTTCCCACGGCACTTCCGGACCCACAAAGGCGAAGCCCCGTTATCAGTTGAGGGTTCGTTTGGATGGCACCACATTGTTGGACCACACGGTCTGTGTGGTCCCGGCGCCCTGTGGTGCAGCGCAGGTGGCTGTTTGGTTACCCAGTCGACCCAAATAAAGCCATTTGAAAGTTACAACGTGGGTTGCAACGACCACAAAATCCACAAGAATCTTCAACAAGCACCACTCCGGAAAGCGAAGAATTGTCGAACAAGCATTTTGTAACACTTTCAAATGTAAGAGTTGTAACAGTTTTAAGAGTTGTAACTCTTTCAAATGGCTTTATTTGGGTCAACTAGCTAACCAAACAGCCACCTGCGCTGCACCACAGGGCGCCGGGACCACACAGACCGTGCGGTCCGACAATGTGGTGCCATCCAAACCTACCCTAAGCTTCATGTTCATCTAGGGGGTGTGCAGTTGCATTGGAGATGAAACTGCAATGCAAGCATCGCGATGAAACCGCGGCTCGCTACAGTTATAAAGATGTTAAGATCTCATTGACGTCATTTTCGTACAGTTTGTTGTTTTCGCCAAAATTTACAGTGAACCTCGCAGCAACAAGTTTGTTCTTTTGACCGGGAGCTCCTCAATCGCATTAGCACCGTAGATGTGTGTTTTTTTCAGTATAGGCTTTCTGAGCAGGACGATTGCAAGCTCGCGGAAAATCAGATTCTTAACACGAATCCAGGGATTGGTGAAACTTGAAGATCCTGGGCGACTGGGTCAAGCAATGGAATGATCGGGCCGTTAATTTTATGGGGAAATTCAAGTGAAGCTCGCGTTGTTTCGCGATGAGATGCAACATACATGGTTTGGGGCGATTGACGTGAAGCATGGCATCACGGCCAAAAATCGATCTCGAAAGACCAAAATCACGAACATCACTTCTTTGTTTTGACGTTGCACTTGAACAGTGTCGCGATGAAAATATTTTGATGATCGCATGAAATCTTGACTCGCCAACAGTGCAACCTCTAGTGACAGGGGCTGACATCATTTTTGTAATTTAGCATTCATCGAAGTTGCGAGTGAGTTTCTTCCATCACGCTGCATTCATCGGCAATGCAACTACACACCCCCCTATTCTTTGCGGGTAGATGAACTTCATTAGAGCACGGTCTCACCACCTGAGGTGGTCGTTAAAACCTTAAAATTGAGTACTATTTACGAGGAATTCATGTACCAACGGTTGGGATCTAAACGTCTGTACGTTGATTCACGGAGATGCTTCCGTCCATTCCCGCCCAGTCCGCCCCTGTCCACCTTCTGGGGTTGGCTCCGGTGGGCTCCCCTGTGGGCTCCACTAGTGGAATTTCAAGGAGAGGGCCATCAGCCGATGGCCCAACGGAAGCGCGAGCTGGGGTCCTGAAGCCATCTGAGAGCACGACAGTACATACGCGGCCATCAGAACCGTCCAAAAGATGAATTGTTGTGGTTTTCATAGTTTTTACGACCACCTCAGGTGGTGAAACTGCACTCTTAGTTCAAGGCCACAATCTCATGAAATCACTGATGGGGTTAAAAGCTTAAAAATGTACAAATCTGTTTAGCGGACTGTGCCGATGCCCTTGTCCGTACGGTCATGGTCTTCGATGGCTGTCGCACAAAAGCTCAGTCTATCAACAACCCATCACTTCACAACACTTGTTTCGTAGAATCGTCTTGCCCAGCCATCAAGCCCCATAAGCCACATCAGCAATTGGTCCTCACGATGAGCTTCTTCATGAAGATTGTGGAGTGGCGTGTCCATCCCAGACATAGGCGGACATCGACCTCGCGCGGCAAGTAATCTCCACAGAAAGTTGTACGGAATAGAAGATCTCAACCGTTCCCGCGTTGAATCCCTCTGTTTTTAAGGCTTTTAAGTCCATCAGTGATGGCGTGAGACCGCGGCTTAATCTCCCGCAAAGAATGAGTAAATCGGCTGAACAATTAACTTGCACTTTTCGATGCAATATTCCTGCTTCCTACATATGTTCAATGACGCTTCCAGCTTTTCCGGGAGTTTGAACCAACAATCTCCATGTCATAAGCGTCATGACGAGTTAGAGGACGGAATTTGCGATACGAAAGGGCAGCTTGGATGGTGATGCAATACGCGCATGTGAACTCATCCAATCATAGAGCCTCTTGAGCTGTAGTTGAATTCAACATCTCCTACCAAGGCGGAGTCCATTCTCATTGGCTTCAAAATGAGGGAAAGATTAAGGATAAATGCATAATGAAGCCCGTAAATGGTATTCATCTATTTCTCGCTGACAGTAGAATTCGTGAGAATTTGGCCATGTCCCTCATAGGTACGGACCACTCGCAACCAGCTCGCAAAAAATCTACGTTGGGAATTCTCGTCCTGGAGCAAGCGGGAACATAACTGAAGCTGAAGGTTCACCTATTTCAGGGCCCTTTCCAAGGCCCCCGTGCATGAGTGATGCACATGACATTAGCAAAAAACGATGATTCCGTAATGGTTCCGGAAGACAAAATTCGATGCACATGTTTCTACGTAAACATTTTCACAAGTATCAACGTGAGTCATTGATGCTTACATCTAGATTCCCTGTTAATAGGTTTTAGGCGAGGTTACCAGGTACCCCGTTTTGGGGAACTGATAGCGCCATCCCCCCCCCACCCCACCACACGGCGGAGATTTTCATTCCTATTCACCCTGGGTTTGCATTTTGATTCTAAGGAGCCCAGCCTCATAAAGATTAAGTATAGGTTACCCCGCATTTCTGTGCACGTAACAAAAGACCCGAATGGGTGCGTGTTATGTCGAACGGAGCGTAGATGGTGAACAAGTACAAGTTGCGAGGCTGAACACAATTGAGAATTTGGACATTTAAGCAATTCATATTTAGCAGTAAGTGTGCTTTGATGGTAACTGTACAAATGATAGAACACATATACACAAGTGTCGAGTTGCAAATCAGGCATAGTCCGGGTCGTCAAGTCAATTGGAGAGCAGCACGTGTGGAGTCGTGTTGTGAGTTGTCGGATCAAAGAATCGGGGGCCTTCAACGTGTTGAATGATGTCCACCTTGTCCACTGGCTAGCTCGTTGGCTACATGGATAGATAAGACAAGCAATACTCTATGGAGCACGTCTCCTTGGTCTATGTAGAGATAGGCCAGGAATGCACCACCCGTAATGGATTTGTCCCGTAAAGATCATCATAGGAAACACATCTTTGTGGCCTAGTTGGAATAGGCAACAGAGCTCATGGGTCGTGGGTTCAAGCCCCGCGACAGCTACAGTTTTCTTTGTGGCCCAAAATGGGACAGGAAGCTTCTAGGAAGCTTAGTAGAGCCTATCTTAAGGATGACACTCGGCAGTCTTAGGACACTCCAAGTAGGAATGTAGGTTGAGGTTGGCTCCTGCGGAGCCACTACGAGCAGAAGGATTAGGAAATCTTTGCAAGTATTAAAGCCTATACCCTACATGCATCCATTTATCGTTCTTCCCTTTGAGAGTCCTCACAGAGTGTGCAACCAAGGTTAGACAATAAAGACCTTCATGAGAACTTCATGAGGTGGCAAACTGAATGAACCTAAAGTGTGGATACCTCATTTGAGAATGATATGTAATCTTGGTGGCAATACCAAGAGCCGTTGGCGGCCTCCCATGTCGGGACCCATTTTCTAGATTGTTGCTATACAGTGCATTGCAAAAGGCTAATGGGCCCACACTGTGGTTCTAGGGCACGCTTCCAATACCGACTCGCGCAATGTCTTGTAGGACCCACAGGTACAAGGGGTACATGGAGATTGGGCGGCTCTAACATGCTCCATCGGCTCCATCGGCTTCTTCAGGTAGGATACATGCACATGGTGGACTTGGGGACAAAGAATACCTTTATCCATGTTGGATATGACCTTCAAGTCCCAACGGGATGAAGCTCTACCCCTTTAGAAGGTGGTACGACCCCAAGTCCGTTTTCTCACGACGAAACCATCACCTTTTTGTAATCATCGGCAAGAGGGGAATGCAACGGAAGAAATTGCACCTTTGACAACGGTCACAGTCTGCAGCCTCATCAGCCTCATCGGACTCAACAAAGCAGAGTAGCAGCGAAGCAGAGAGGTCAGGCAACCACCAAAAATGGTGGATCTCACTCAAGCCCGCCTCGAGGTGGGTATGTCCAAGTTGAAGGGGACGGGTTTTCCCTTGTGGAAATGGAAATATGACATTGTCATGAACGTGCTTGGCCACCTCGACATCCAAAAAGGGACAAAGACAGCACCTGCCGATGCGACAGTGACTGAGCATGTGGCTGACCTTGTAGCATGGACAACAAAGAACAACATGGCTCTCGCCATGATTGTGACTTCCATCAATAAGACTCAACACTCCCACATCACGGGATGCACGTCCGCAGTCAAGGCCTACACAAAACTCTCATGGGTGCATCAATCGAATGCCTTAGCAAAGTAACTCTTCATCTTCCAAAGATTGATGTGGATGAGGGTGAGTGAAGGACAATCAATACCCACATTTCTTCATTCGTTTGACAACGTGCTCCAACAGATCCAACAAATGGAAAGGAAACTCGACTCCAACATGCGTTCCATGATCCTTCTTATGGCGCTACCGGAAATCTAGGCATCCTTGATCACCGTACTTGGCGATTGGAAGGAAGCACATCTGACGTATGAGGTTGTTGTCGAACACGTCCGCAACGAGTCCATACGATGTAGTAGTTATGAGGAAGAAACTTCAGTTTATGCCTCTCGCTTTGGTGGACAGGATACAAGCTCTTGCTCAAGTCAAGGCAGCAGCGGAAACGACGGTGGTGGAGGGAAAGGTAATGGTGGTGGGAGGAGTTCCCAGAAGCCCGACAACTGTCACAACTATGGCAAGGATGGTCACTGGGCTAGGGACTGCCGTAGTCTCAAGAAAGAAGGTGGGAACAAGGGTGGGAATGAGAAGAAGGAGCTCACAAACATGATGGCTGAAGGTTTATCCATAAAGGGGGCAGCGCTCCTTAGGCCCGGTGCATTCGCCCTTGACTCGGGCACCAACCACCACTTGTCAAAAGAGAAGGGTGGATTTGCCACCATGGCCGAATCTGACATGCGCATCAAGTGTGCAAATAGCGGTGTCATCTTAGCCATGGGTAAAGGGAGCAAGGTCATCATGTTCAACGCAAACGGTGAAGAGAAGGAGGTCAATCTGCAAAAGGTGGTGTACATGCCCTCTTTTGTAGCAAACCTACTATCGTAATCATAGATCAACGTCAACAACATGACCGTGGTGTTGACAAACAAGGAATCCATGGCACTCAAAAACAAGGATATCAAGAATGTGTACACCAAATACGACCTCATGCTTGAAGTTCCAAGAGTCCACGGCCCCTACGTGCTTCAAACTAAAGTCACCAAGGCATCAGATGAGGGACTAGAATGTGTCAAGATAGTGGCACCGAAGCTGCAGGATGCACCGTCGGCAACCGCCGTGGTCGCCAAATCAATCAAGGACATTAACCCTTAGTGGTGACACAGGCGATTTAGCCACGTGGCGAAGAGTACGTTGCACAAGATGTAGGAGCACGAGGTGGTCTGCAAAATGGAATGGTGCACCATGAAGCATAGAAAAGGGTATGCACTATGCGAACCATGCCTCCAACCGAAGGCAAAGAAGAAGCCGTGTGAGAGAGGAGGTCAACAAGCACAAAATGTCTTGGACATGATCCATGGTGGTTTTTGCAGACCCCTCCGCACGACGTTTAATAAAGGAAGCAAGTACTTCCTGACCTTCATCGATGACCACAACTGTAAGTTATGGATGTACTTCCTCAAACCAAGGAAGAGGTCAAGGAGAAGATCCTCGAGATCGTCGCCATGGTAGAACGGCAAACGTCCAAGAAGATGAAGATGCTCCAAAGTGACAACAGGGTGAGTACGAGGCATGTAAGCCTTCCCTCAAGCATCATGTCATCTGCAACAAGCAAACTACCCCTCACAATCCCCAAAGCAACGGCGTGGCCAAGAGGATGAACCATACCCTGCTCAGCATGGTGCGTAGCATGCTCTTTGACGCCAAGCTCCCACCTTTTCGGCTGAAGTAGAAACAATGGCCTGCTACCTATTGTGTGTTTTCTATTTGGTAAATTTGGTAAAGACCCCGGAGAGTCTTTCCCCGGCAGGGATGTCCCTCCCTCTCCTCCTGTACAAGTGGATGAGGACGCTGAATACGCCGAGGACATCCTCAGCCGTCAATAACGAGGCAAGAATAAAGAATATCTTGTCAAGTGGCATGGATACAACGCCGCGCATAACAGCTAGGAAACGTACAACAACCTCCAAGACGTTGGTCACTTAATGGACGGCTGTTACCGCCGTCACCGGGCTACATCTTTATGCACACCGAGACGTTGCGGCTAAAAGGGAGGCTAATGTTACATTCTAGACGTACACAAGTGCCTAATCTTCCGAGTGGGAATTTCTGTCATTACAAAAATAGCCCACCGCACGTTAAACTTCCGATTTTCACTCCGACGGTCAAGGGCAATTCAACCAACTGCCCTTGCCCTCCGACGAACCTTTGCAACCTTTCTGATAACTGCGACCACCTTTGGGAATCTATGACACAAGTAATACGACCTTTCGCTCGACTTCTTGATGCATCGAGACATGTCTTGATTTACAAAGATGCATCTCGCATCTTCACCATCGATCCTTGAAGCCCCACGATTCCTGGGCGGAGCTTCTTGTATCCGACCACTCATGACTTGACTCCACACGCGTTGCTCAACAATTAACCCAACGACCCCGACTATGCCTCATTCGTAACTCAACACTCGTGTATCTATGTTCCATCATTTTTACACTTGTTGTCAAAGTACACTTACCGCTCATTACAAACTTCTCAAGTGTCTCAAACTCTTTTTGGTGTTCTACCTTGCAACTTCTACCTCTTCACCATCTACGCTTTGTTTGGCATAACAAGTTGGACGACCAATGAAATCTTTTTGTACACAAATTCATTACATTTATCCAAGTTTTCCATGACCATCTGCGATGTCAACTGCCTTGGTGCTTGACGCATTTACGGACGTCCCCAGGATTAAATCTATCATGTCAAATGGGAATCATTTTGTGCACATTGCTTGTACAAAACGCACGTGATTCAAGCCTCTTGGCATTGATGCGACATGATTTAATTTCAGTTAGATTTGTACTAGTACCGTGTATAACCTTTTACAGACACTGAATTTCAGGAACTGTCGTCAATTTCAGAATGGTTTGCTTTTCCCAATGCTCAAACACATGGAACAAAGTTGTAATACTCTGTGTTTTGCACTTGTTGGATTTTTCCAAATCTCAAAGATTTCCACCATCCGAGTGTAGTCTGACGTGGGATTTTAGTACAAAAAGGACAAGTGTGTATCTGAATAAGTATGCATGCTCCTGATGCAAAGATCACATAACATTTCTACTGATGTTTAAAAAATTCACATTTAACCTCCCTTTGTGATGTCCGTTAATCTGCTTGAGAAGCAAGCAATTCAGTTGGTCATTGAGGTGCATTTGATGTACCCCTGGTGCAATTGGTACCATAGATGGTACGGATGATGTAGATGCAGCTCATGAAGTTGAGCTTGATTATGTTTCTGGTGCTACAGACACTGCAGGTGCTACTGATGCAGTAAATGAGGCGGATGGAACAGATTATGGTGAAAATGTAGGGCCTGGCTTTGCTCCCAATCCTATTGAACCTGCCCTTGCAGCCACTGAAGCTAATTGAGAAGCTTAAGCACATGAGCCTCTTGCTGTAGATATTACCAATGGTGTAAATGATGCAGTCTCCATAACTAATGCAGCTAGTACAATAGGTGATGTGGTTGATGTAGATGTAGCTGATGTATCTACTGTAGCTAGTGGTATAGATGCTATAAATGCTCCTGGTGTGCATAATCTGGCTGCTGTAGTAGGGGCTGTAGATGCACTTGGTGTTCTTGCTCCAACCTAGGCGCGTTCTATTGTGTTTGATGTTGTAGTTGAGGGATGCACACACCCGTCCTCAAATAGCATAGCAACAGAATCCAGTGGAGATATAGACATACCAGTGAAAAGACAGATGCAACGTGTTGATGCTGATGGGGTTGTTGAGCATGAGGCTGAAAGGAGATTGGTAGAGGATGGCTCACCCAGTGTTTCCATGACAATGGTGGAACAAATACTAGATAGAATGGCCGCGGACTGGGATGCAGGATCTATGTCATTGAAGATGACCCGTCCAATGAAGAGAGTGAAAACCAGAAAAGCTCAATAGAATTATCAAAGAGGTGGAATGCACAGAGAAAACATGGTCATAGCACTGCTGCATTATCTGTTTCATTCCCTAAACTTCAGCGTACAAGATCACAGAGCTCCAATAAGGAGTACTAGTGAATCTGGCAAGCCCGTCTCACTAGGTCATTTTGGAGAGTGAGAGAATTCATGGGACTGGAGCCAAAATGGTTGCCACTCACTGCGCGAACGACACGGATGCCAACCACGGTGGCCATCTCCACAAATTTGCAAGTGAAACCACTAGGCGGTGGTCCATCCTGTCAAAGGAGAGGGTCATTCCTGTGTGTGTCCCATGTGTGAGTGTGGAGAGTGCCCTCTCCAGGCAGCACAGAGGCCGTCCATGTGACAATGAGAGCGGATGGGTGACAATTTCATGAACATGTGATACCAGCAAGCACATCACAGTGTATGAATGCAGTAAACAAGGATGAGCGCGAAGAACGCTATCTCCCTGTGGTGTAGACAATGACCATGGAGAACTATAGCCAAGGGGTTATGGAGTCTTCCTGCTCACCAATATGTCATGCTGGTATTGATAGGTCTATAGAATGCCCTCCCCTAGTGGTAGAGAAGTCATCCAAAGAAGAGATTGGCCAAATGAGCCATTAGAGGGTGGTGCAGGCTATCGTGTTAACATGCTGCTAGGCTGATGACAGTGCAGGAACCAACCAAAGAAGTGGCTCGTGAGTAAGACAATGGGATGGTGGTGCCGTAGGCAAGGCCATCCTCTTTGGAGGTATCTAGTGATGAGGGTGATTGTAGAAACCACTGTCTCTTGGTGATGTAGAAAACAACCATGGGAGCACGGGGCTGGGGAAATAGCATTATGGTGGTTCCAGCTGCTGCATCATCATGTCTGGGAGGACCTATGGTGTTGGTAAAGGTGTCGAATGTTGTCTTTGGTAGCTCATAACCAGGTCACAAGATTCTCAACCCTGCCTATTCAGCGGAAAAAATTGGAATGTATGTTAAATGTTATTCATTTGTAAACAAAAGGGGAATAATGTGGGATTTAGGAGAGATTAAAAACAGAAAAATAACCCCTGTTTACTTTTTCCACTTCATCGTGGATGCACGATTGATGTGGTAGAGTAGGAGAGACCGGGACAAATTAGGGGAAGGGAACGAAGAGAGGCGTGAACATTCCCTGTTCAACATGATAGTTACTCCTTCATTAGGGATTTTTCTTGTTTATTCTATATTCTCCACTGATCTCCTATTAAATATAGTCCTGGCCTTGTTACGGTCAGGGGTAAGAAAGAAAATAAAAGGAGAAAAAGAAAGAAAAAAAAAGGGACACGTGAGCTGGTTCGAATCTGGATGAGGTGTCCTAACGGATACTACCCACACAACTGCGTGCTTGATTTTGCACCCTGTGCACATGCGGATGTGGACCTCACCAATGATGTCAATGCAAGGTACCAGCAATCAGCTGGAAAAATAGGATTGGTGGGAATAAGTTTGGTGCTCTTCCTAACGCGCTGCTGTCAACAAAAACTCTCACAAGGGAGAGACATTCAACCACACTTCTTCAAAACTTCCTCACAAGATCGTAGTAGCAGTGGTTTTCAAGCTGCTGCTGCCAAAGCTATGGCACTGACGCACCCTTTTGTACACTGCTGATGGTGTGGAAGATGCTAATTTTGTATTGCTGCTCACTAGTGTGGCGCTGCTTCTATGCCAATGAGGCTATCTGGTAAAGCCGCTTTTGCTAATACTACAGCAACATCTGCTACATGCAGATTTTGCAAAATCTTGCTACTTCAACATTTCTTTGTGGCACCAATGAGACTACTACAGGCTGCTGTCATTGCTAAACTTACAGCTACCGTCGGCTGCTACACTGATAAAAAAAAAACTACATCCCTTGCGGAGTTGTTGTTCATATTCTCACGATTGAAGATGATTATGGTGCTCTGGCATGATGGAGGTGAGTGGAAGATATGCAGCACCATATTCTGAAAAACGAAGATAAAGAGACAAGGGAGAACGTTCCATGAGCCCACAACTGACTAATGCACTGAGGAATGGTCGCTAGTCATCCTCGCCGTGCTCACATGGACTGACAGAGATTACATATGCCAAATACATGAAAACAGCAAGACTGGGTCTCTCCAAGCATTAAAACACGTCATCTAAAACCTGTCCAAATGCTGCATATCTTAAATACCAAACCAGTAGAGTACAAGTATCATTGGCTACCTACAAAGCCACAAACCAGGTCTCTTGAGGCACCAGAACATCTCACCGAGTGCCCAGGTCTCAGCCTATAAGTAAATGCATGAAACAAAAAAAAACGAACCAGAATGATTTTTTATCAGAAAGAACAGTTCTCATAGCAATGGAAAGTGAAAATGACAGCATGGAGTCTTCTGAGGCATTGGCGCAAACAATTGTGTCCCCGGATCTCGACCATGGAGAAAATCCTATCATCTCTTGGCCATGAATGAGATGTTTTGAATCATAATCTAAGCAGGTGATCACGGGGGATCAACCGGTTCAAAGAGTTATTAACATACCACAGGCGTTCCTCATAACAATGCATTTTCCCTCCTATATCGGACAAAGAGGCTCATGTGTGAAGGTCCAAAGATCCATTTGATGCGCTCCTAGACACCTCGTGTTTCCTCATGGGAGAGTCTCCGTGAAGAGGGAAGTTATAAGGATTTGATCAAGTGCTTTTGGAATTTTCAAATGAGTATTGTTGTCAGATTGTTAAATTGAGGCATTCACACCCTTGAGTCTACATGCTTCACGGTGAAAATGATGGACGTGAATTCCAATTGAGAATGTAGTGAAAGATTACGAGGCCATGATTGACTAGTGTTTGTTCATTTCACTTTTGCGCCCAGGAAATTTGTTGAGCTATGAGAAGCTGCTCCGCTACATACCTCACAAAGAAGGAGATTTGGCCCAGCCTTTTGCCGCTAAGCCATCATAGCAGAAGGATGGAATGATGGATCCAACCTTCAGCCATTGTTTTGTTATGATTTAACCAGAGTAATTCATCAAGAGTGCAAGATCATGTCCCACTACCTCAAGGTTGAACATTCCCATATGGGATCTGATTTCAGCATGGAGGAAAGTAGATGGGGAGCATAACTCCTCATGAAGATTGACATTCTGAATGAAGATAAGTTTAATGTGCTTCCTGCTAGTCACTTGTCAGATCCCAAAACTTGAATCCAACAGACCAATTTGGGAGATGTCATTGCTCAGCAACCATCACCTGGTTTCTTGGTATGGATGAACCATCCCTTGATCTTCACATTCAAGTGCGCTGGTAGTGGTATAAAATGTGCTATCCCTTAATCGCATTCATAGGGATTGAGGCCAAGTGATACATGTACTTTTTCCCCGACGCATTCCATGAGGATTAGATTCTTTACATGAGGAATTGCATAGCCTGTTCATCATTGTTTATTGCGACTTGCTGCGCTCCGTCTTCTTCTTGCCAGTGTTCTATTGAAATCACAGTTGTTTTCATGAAAGTGGAGTAAAATCTATGTGTGTACTGGTCTGTGCTGATATTGTTGGATACCTTTCATGCCCAAAGTAGATTTGGATCATCCATAGCTCCTCACAAGCCTTACTTGGTTTGGCCAAAGTTTGTGGTTACACCTTTCTTTCTCATGTCGTGCACAGTGCATTGTTTGGCACACTGACAGTAATACTCCTTCATCTGGGTATTTGTGGTTACATCTACAGGCACAGTCTCCATGCATGTGGTAGTCAACACTGAAGCACATTGTGAGAACTATTGTGGAGCTCCATGGCTCTCATATTCCATTCATTGGTGTAGCCTTTTCACTTGAGCTCATCTGCATGCCATAACTCATAACATCACCAAATTTCTTACGAAATGACACAACTCATTTTGGCTCATGTCTGAGGCGTGTCATGGGTCAATATGTGAATGCTGCACCAAAACCAGCTATACAGGACCCTCTGCATTGGTACCTAATCCAAAGATTCATTTCAAGCGTCAATGGGTAGTTTGATTTTCTCACACAATGTATCTTTGCTGACATGTATGTAGCTTGTTGCCACTTTTTGCTACCCAAAAGTGAGAGGCAAACTGAGTATGGTAAACTTCATGTACTCTATAACATGCCTCAAAGATGGTTGTAGAAATTGTGATATTTTTTCATGTGCAGCCACCTCATATCTTTTCCCACGTTGGAGGCTCAGAAGTGAGTCACATGTAGACGTAACTACAGGTGACATAGTTGGTCGGCCATAGTTGGTTGAAAAAACAAGCTGGACTGCTTGGTAGACCATGAATTTGCACTCTACATGTTCCCTTGGAGGTACCACTATTGTACACCGCTTGAAGAGGATAACAGACTACAGGTATGAAGAATTTTACATGTGGCATATACCTTGTGTAGGAGACGCTCACACAGCATGTCGTAAGGACCCTCCTTGCTTAAGGAAAAAAAAAGGTGTTTCCACTGTGTGTTTAGGTTGATAATTTCCGGCTTGGTTCAAATGATCCCTCTTTCCATAAAGTGCATTGAATGTAAAAAGTACTCATACATGGCAGCATGAGGTGGAAACCTATCCTACTCCCAGTAGTTTTTGTCAAGTTATTTGGTGACTAACCTGTTTGACCCCAGAACATGATTAGGTATTGTCATGTTCGCTAGTGTGCAGAAATTTCTTGGAGTAGTTACGAGAAAATGTGTTGAAAAATCAGTTGGACGTGTGTTCAAACTTTGGACTGCAGTTGTTACCGCCGGCTGAAGGAAAGCGATGCTAGCCAACAGCGTCCCAGCTGCTTACATCACTTTGCGTCAGCCATGCATTAAGTACAAAAGGTATGGGAACTTTGCAGAATTATCCCATGAAGTGACGCAATAGTGGCCATGGAAAGCCGAAACTGTGTGCCTATCTTAAGCAAATCCATTCCATGTTCAGGAAGGGTGAGGGGGGAGGTAATGGGAGAGTAGGAAGCATAGAAAATGGTCGAATCTTACACACTGGTGCCATTACGTCACTCAAAAATCTCATAGAGTACACGCCTAATGGTGTTCTGATTGCTAGAAATCTGGGTATCATGCAAAAAATGACCGCGTGCTTCACTTCGCTACAGTTCCATGGACTACAGTTCCTTCAGAAAAAAAAGTTCATGTCCACAACGGCTTCAAGTTGCACTGATGGTGTCTCTTATGTCCTCCCGTCGCAATCACGACTGAAATATCCATTGTAGGAGGTTTTGCTTTATGTAGTTCAAGGCAAACCGCGTGTTAGGGTTCTCCTTAGACTCTTGTGTCATCAACTGAGAGAAGCTCTCAGTATTCAATGCCTCAAAGGGGTGCTGAAAATCCACATCCGCCAGCTGCACGCCCTCAAAGCATCTTCACATGGTGGTTTCCATACCTCTAGCAACACAATGCAGTTCTCCTCACCCACAGTATTCCCTGGGCTTACACACCTCCTCTTGTACCGTGGGTGGAGGATATGTTGAAACCACTCCTGCGTGGTGAGCTCACTTGTCCAGTGGTTCTGGGTTTTGATGACGTGCCACCTGTGTGCTTGTGCATCATCCGCTCGTGTTCTCAACGGTTGCATGCTTGTTGTTATGCCGGCAAAGATGACCTCCAAGAATCACATGTTGCGGGTGAGCCATGTTCTGGATGAAAATTCTATTCAAATTGCGGAAAAAAGAAAAATGAAGGAGTGGAAAACTGCACCTGCATAGGTGGCATGATGCCATCCATTGAGGAGGCGACGATAGCCATGATTTGACGCTTGTCATCTGTGTCAATGATGGCAAATTCCTTTCTCCCAAAAGGAGCCCAATTTTTGCAAGGCAGAGGAATGATCATCACTCCAATGTGATTTAAACTGATGATTAACACAGTCACTTAGAATGCTACAAAAAATCCCGCTAATCCGAGCATCAACTCCCTTACACGTTGCTCCCAGTTTCCAGGGAGTTCTTGCATGGTCATTGTTCCCATTTTCTAGGGCCAACCGAGGTCCTTCTCCATGAATTCCGAGACCCATGACCATGAGAACAAGATGATTCCTGCATTCTCCCATAGCTCCTTGGTGCAAAAACCATTTCCAATGCCTGGTATGACAAATCGCACCATGAGAGGTCAAATGGGAATGCCTATGGAATGGAGGTGTTCTAGTTCCACAACCGCCTCACACACAACCTCAGTATTTCCATCACAAATCCCACGGTGTTTGCAAAGTTCAGGTGGCAACTCGGCATCCAGAGTACCCTCAATGATAGAGATTGATGGAGCCTTCTGAGCCGCTTCCATGATGTGCTCATGCGGGATCTTCGTTTGATGCTTGTACCAACCATAGATGGTGCTTGCGGCTAGCTTGTCCTACTAGAACATGCCTCAGGGACCACATCAAGTCCGTGAGAGATGCTTTATGACACTGGGAATGATGGAGAGACTTGGCACGACCTCATTAACGTGGTTGAAATGGCTGCGGCCTGTCCACTTGGTCTACTCGCCCCGCTTCACCGTGGTTGGAGTTTTGGATATCGCAGTTGTGTCCTGCAGGTGGTTGGAGGACTCACAAAAAATCATTGATGTATTTTGCGCCGTCTTGGATGGTCAGTATGATGTTCTTGTCTGCCGTTTTGATCAGAATAGAGGAGTCATCTTTGACCTTCTTAATGATTGGAAGGAGGTGTGGTTGCTTGTGCAATTTTCTCAGAGGTTTCTGTAGGGGAGAGAGATGAGTCCGCAGGTGAGATGGAATTTGAGGGTGAGGGAGAGATGGGGGACTGTCTGAATGCACCCAGAAATGCTGTGTGAGGAGGAGTCTTGCACCGTCGTCCTGGTTTGCTCTTCACGAGAGGAACGTGCAGCGGGAGACAAGCAGCTTCAAGTTGGATGTGAGTGAAGTGGTCCTCATGTGAACACAATACAAAGTAGGTGGTAAGGATGTAGGCAGCCATGGTGGAAGTTAGTCTGTGGTGCTTGGTGAAGTGGCGGGCCATGGCTTTGACAGTCGGTGTGGATAGCAAGGTGATTCAATGGATTCGGACCATGAACCTGCCAGTGACGTGGTGAGAGAGGATGCACGAGGGATCCCAGGGGGTAAGAGTTAGCATCAATGGCCAGACGTACCTACCAACCCCCTCCACTGTGGATGACCATGTGAATCATCTTGAGACCAGGGTATAAAGGAGAATAGATTTTTTTGGTCAAATGTGATAGTAGGTTGGATTTAAGCAAAGCCATTGGTGTTTCTCCTCTAAAAATCCCCTGTGAAGAAGCTTGGGTCACAACCCACCCAGGAAAGTAGCATATTTCCTTTCATACAGTGGGTTGAAATCTCATTGAAGCTTCCTCCTTTACAAATTCACAAGCACATGTTGGAGTAAAAGTTATGGTCATGGCTCACATGATCATGAAGTATCACAAAACCAGCAGGTAATGGATGTGCATGTGTAAGTGGTCCCATGTCGTGAACTATGATGTTTTTAAGCCATCTTTCCCTGCTAATTCTGTTTGTGCAAGGGCTATCCCTTAGTGGGCTCAATAAAGCATGAATACAATTCTGAAGCTTACAAGATTTTTTTCTTCATAAAGAGTTCAGTGGCATTGCGGAGTCATTGCTGGCCACAATGGTTTTCCCCTCTATTCAAATGGAACCCCAAAGGCAGTCTTCAAGTACCTTTCAAGTGTGCATACCAGAAAATCCCTTATCTATCAATGTATTCTAGGTGGGCCATGATCCCTACTCTAAACCGGGACAGTTCAACCTTAAAGGGGGATGAAATGAAGTGTGTGAGAAAAAGTGGGAGTGAAACTTCTAGAACATAGATATATCCACAAACAGGAAAGATCGTCTGGGATATCTGGTGTACGAACAAATGGCTTCCACGTGGACATGTATTTGTAATACTTCACCATTTATTCATTGTGATGTTAAACATGATATCCTGGTCTAAATAATTGTTGGACTCGATAGTCCAAAACGACTTTCCAGGATATGTGAAGAACCAATAGTGTTGCACATAAAGATCTAAAAAAATCCACGTCACTACCTTATTATGTCCTGCTGATTCAGGTAGGCTTCGTGTTGTGAAAGAGGCCCGACCGACAAGTTGGCAGGGCATTTTCTCACCTACAGAGCACCATTTTGAGGATTTTCACATGCCTTCCAGTAGAAACAGTTTTCCATAACTACAACTATAGGAAATTTGTACAGCACCAAACTTTTCCCCAAGCTCAACGCCATCTAAAGGCTTAATTTTTGTACTTCACAGCTTGTTGTTGACTGATACAGAAAAGACAAAATGCTTGGCTTACTGGGCGGAAACCACAGTTTTTTCCCAGTTGGCTAAGCTTCCTGTCCAATTTCTTCCATTGGTATCATAATTCCTGGGTTCGCATCCCTCCGTGGATGCCGAGGCAGGTTCACTCCTAGGTGAAAGGAGTGTAGCGCAGACCAGCCTCTCCACATGCATCGTACGGGTCCCTGGCCTGTGGGCGAGTAAGGGGATGGATTGAGGGTAAGAGACCAGCCTCCCCCCACGGGTTCGGTCCAGTGGGCCAAGCTATCCATCCCATTCATGACATTTACTTTCAATATCTTTGCCTCATTCCAGAATCTTTCCTTAAATACGTCCAAGACACATTGTTTTTCAAAAAATACCTCGTAACATTCAGGGGTTTTAGTGGTAGCATGGTCCTTGCACCCCTTTGACCGCGCGGTAGTGACGCTTGGCAGGTTCCTTTTCAACAAAGGTAGATTTCAGTCTTATAGAATGATTTTCACATGAAAGAAACCTATTTTGGTGAATTTGGAACTGACCCAACATCAACTCAATTTATGGCAAGTGAACAGCACATGATCTTTAATCCCAAGTCCAATATGGCGTTGCACAAAAATTCCCCTCCAGGTGAACTTACAAAATGATGTTGTTACTGGAGTGCGAGGTTTGGAATTCTATGTGCATAGCTGTTCTGGGGATAGGAGTGGATTAGAGCCTAATCCACGCTAACATGGATCAGAAAGGAAGGCTCTTTGCGGTCTAATCATGGATTAGCACGAACAGAGACAACACAGGAGTGGATGCTAGTTTTTTTTTGGTAGGTCGAGTTGTTTTGGCAGAGAATCGTATTAGTCTGGTGTAGTTCTCTGTTGCAAAAGGGTGCGGCAAAGGAAAACTTCCCTAATGGGTCGTTTGCAATTGGTGGAGAATTCCCCCATATCTGTTGTGAGAAATATCTGAGCAACTCGTGAGAAGTCAGCTGATCACTTAGGTGATGATTTCACAATTGAGATGTCATTTGTCTATCTACACATGAGATCAAGAGATGTCTATTTCCTTTTCATAAATATAAACAAGGGGATCTTAAACTCACTGTTGTTTTTGGTTTTTTACAGGAGTGAACAACAAAAAGTGCCATCAACCTTTTTCAGAAACGACTGGGAAAATGTCAAAACTGAAGACACCAACGACGGATGCAGTGCAAAAATCCACCCTGTTTAGTCTGACGTACACAGAAAAAAAATCATCTAGCCATCACCAAGGTCATGTACTTATATTGTGACAGTGTCAAAAGAGGTAAAAATCCAAACAGGTGTGGTTTTCTTTGTTATAGTACACTTCCCCGCCCGGTCTTGAACAAGCAAGATATGTTGACTTTTTTCCCATAAATGTTGCTTGCCACTTTTGAAAACTTTTTTCTCGTGCTTGGGCTCTCACAATTCTTCCCCTGGACCCCTCGGCTCCCTACACACCTCAACATAATGGTGTTTCCGAGTATTGGACTCACATTCTTGCTGATGGTATCGGTGTTCTTCTCACTGCTTCTGAACTGCCCCTTCTCTCCTCCTTCAAGGCCATTTTTTACATGGCGTGGGTCTAGAACCATGTTCCTCACAGTCCACTTCCCCATCATGTCAGTCCATTTGAAAGTCAGTCTAGTCAGTGGGTTTCTTGCTCATGTCTGGGGCTATGTCATTGTCTTCTGGCTCCCTGAGGATCTTTGCAACGGCAATCTCAGTCCCCGTGCTTGTCTATGCACCTTGGTGTTTCTGCCATGTGTAAGGCTTGGTGCATCTGGGATGCAGAATGGTCTTGCTATGTTGAGTCGTGCGATGCACTACTCTTTGAAATTTTCTTTCCGCGAGACTTGTCTTGTGTCACTCCAGCTTCTTCCTTTTCCTCTCTCTGTCAGCTTGGAGGGGTGGGTCTGTCTCAGCCTCTGGTCTCAGGAGCCTGTCGCCTCCCCCCTCTGGCATATTCTTCCCTGCTGGTCTTCTGCCGTCTACATAGTCGTCGCCAATCATTTCCACTGAAAGTGAGTCTCCCAGACTGTCCTCAATATCCAACTCTCCAATTACTTCTTCCAAAGAATCATCACTGCTCTCTACGATTCTGCACCCACAGCTTCAGAGTTTTTACCTCAAACTCGTGTGTTATTTTGTTTGTTTCATGTCGAAGTTCGTCGTAAACGAAATTCGATTTACGTTTTGTCGTTCTGGCACAAAATCGTCACGTGCGAGGCACCCTGGCGATTTCGCGCCAGCTATTTTTGACCTCACCCTCGCTCCCCCTATCCCTCGTCCTCTCTTGCTCGTTTGCAAGGAGGGCGAGGGGGGGCGAGGGCACGAGGCCACGAGGCCTCGCCCTCGAGGCCCTCGTGGCCCCTCAGCCGCCGATCGGGCTGAGGCCGCGATCAGCGGCTGGCGGCTGGCCAGCCGGTGGCCGGCCGGTTGCTTGGCCGGCCGCCGGCCGTCCAGCCGGCCGGCAGCGAGCTGGCCGACGGCCAGCGAATTGCTGGTTGCCGGCCAGCCCTCGCTGACGCGAGGGGTGGTGCGCAACCACCCCTCGCTTCAGCGAGGAGGGAGGGCCGAACCGGCCCTCCCGCTACAAGATTGTTTGTCTATAGGTCATGGAGGAGTGTTGTTATTGGGGTGTAAGACACGCTAGTGACCTCTTGACTTTGTCCACACATACACTATCACTACAGGTGACCAATCTGAAGTGAAGCTCTTGGATGCAACATCAGCGCACGCCCTATGGATTATAAACTGCTAGTATCTCAGTTGAGTGTAAGAGTAGTTTCTGTAGTATCACCAAGGAGCTTAATTGGTGTGATCATTAAAGCTTGCTTGGTTTCTACTTAGCATACCTTGGAGAAAAAATGGCAGGGGACATGCACCCACATACGCTCGTGGTCGATGTGGTTGACTGTTGTTTTCATTCATGCATGCTTAAACAGGTTGTTGATTAGGTGATGCCGGGTTGTTGATCCTTTGGGGCCACGTGCCCTCTTTGTTCCGGCGTGTAATAAACCACCGGCGGCACACTCTCTGACCAGTCTGGTTTGATCCCAGTGTGGTTTCTGGGCTCCACGTCAAGCACTTCGCATGGGTGGCCTGGTCAACCGGCCTCTATCAACTCATATTGTTACCCGCAATACTCACTTCTTCTTTGTGCTTAGTGAGGGAATAGAGAGGCCCCCTAAGCAACGTTATCTGTGAGAGGGCACGCTGCATAGAATGTGATAGTTGGTGCTCTGAAAGGTGGAGACAGAAAGGATATACTTTGGAACGTAGAAGTTAAGTTACAAAAAAAAACACAAGTGTGTAGGTGTACTCCCACCCACATGCACGCAACGTAGCGTATAACCCCAACCAACTGGTGAAAAAATAAGCTAACCCAGGCGCAAGATCCAAAACAAATTCTAACAGGAACCTGACAGATGTACGGGCTCCTTGGTTTCACAAATGACAAAGCAAAAGAAGCCCGAGGTGCAGACACAGAAACACTATGCATCTGGATCAAGAACAAGCAAGGATAACGGCACTAACAAAATGGATCCCGGGAGGTGAGAAAACTCTTGAGAGCACATGAGGACACAGAAATTGGTGCTCATGCTGTCAAAGTAGTCATTGAGTGTCCTGGCATACCAGCAAGACATTACGACAAGTCCAAAGGTCACCTTGGCTAATACACCAACACTCCGCCATGACCCGCAGACGCCAGTCACCACAAGTGTGCAAGGGTCGCAGAACAATGACATCCACAGTACACTACAAGGGCACGAGACACGGCCACACAAGAATAGACGATGGAATGAGTGATCAGCAACAACCGGGCATGTTGGAGCGGAAGCATATGCAACAAGCTTAACATTGTGCACTGTCAACTTGAACTTGTCGTTGCACAGCGCTTTTGTGAGGAATTCTGCACGCTGCTGCTCTGTGCCGACATCCACAATAGAGACATTGCCACATGAAACATGCTCACATAGGAATTGATGCTCAAATTTCATGTGCTTTTTGAACGTGTGACACATGCCATCATGTTCTGCTATGCGGTTTGTGCTCTCTTTGTGGCAGTGGATGGTGATACGGTGGATGGGTTGGCACAACAGCTGCATTAGATGGCACAACCAGATGATCTCACAAACACGAGCCCTCAACGCAACACACTCAGTCTCAGTCAAGCTTTACGCTTGCCACTCTTCCAGGAAGATATTACTGGACCAACTACCAGTATCGTGATCATGGACCCAATCACTCTCAGTGTATCCGTCAAGAACCACTAAAGGCTACACACAATTGTGCAAGCCCATGCGTGAATTGGACACATCATACCGAACAACGCGCAGTGAAGCCTCCAAATGGAACTGACACAAATTTTGTAAGAATAGCAACAATATGTTTACAGCAAAGCATCATATGCACACGTCGTAGTCTCGAGGAACATCAGGGAGCCAATGACTCAAAGGTACATCATGACATCAACAGGCTCCTCGAGATGAGCTGGTTCTGTTGACGTGATAAGCCTCTTCCCAGTGGGCATCATAGGCATGGGTGCAGTGTGGACTGTGGCCAACAGATTAGCAAAATACTCCCCTAGCATCCTGGCCAAACCAACCTCATGCACATGCACTTTGGGACGTAGGCAATCACGCTCAATTGCAATTTCCTAAAAGACACAAGTTGCTGCTGCAGCTACAGTTGCTGGCACGATTGATGCAGCTGCCGCTGCTACTGCTGCTACTGATGTTTTTGCTACTTTTGTGACTAATGCTGTTGCTATTGGTTTGTTGCTACTGCAGGTACGGCTTTGCTATTGCACCTAATGTACCGGCTGTTGTTGTTTTTCATGCAGATGCTACAGGTCAACACAACAATGGTGCTGTTGTCCCACCGACTTCTGCTGCTACTGCTGATCTGCTGCTACCACCGTTACAAATTGCTACTCTTGCTGGGACAAGGGCAACCGGATACAGCTGCTATGGCTGCTGGAATTGCTGTCACTGCTATGGCGGCCTAGAACATTGCGACTCCCGCTTAGCATCACCCACAAGAAGGCCGCCGCGACAAGGTCAACGGCCAGAAAAATTGGCAACATTCCGTCTTTGGCTCTACCAGAGGACTACGTGGCGTGAGCCCTTAGGTTAGGGCTTCCATGTTGCCAAGACTTGTACGTCCCATCTTGCCTAGCCCAGCCCAACCCATACGCTTCTATTGCCGCTGCTACGTGCTGTAGGATCGGGGCAAGAGGTCTTGTATTTGTACTGCTATGATACCATGACAGAATAAAGAAAACCCCTAAACAATGTTCGAGACAGGGCATGGTGCATAGAACAGAACATGATAACCACTGCTTTGAAAGGTGGAGATATGCCAAAGATATGGTTTGAAGCATAGAAGTTAAGCTACCATTAAAAAAAAAACACAAGTATGTAGGTATAGTCTTACTTGTGCGTAATCAAGCGCACAAGTCCAACCAACCGGTGAAAGATACTCTAATCTAGATACAAGCTCCAAAGCAACAAGTATCAAGAACCCAATAGGCGTACGGGCTCCTTGGTTGTCCACATGAAAATTTGAAAAAAGCACCATGTGCAAAAACAGAAACTCTATGCAACTATATCATGAGCGAGCAATGATAGCGCCACTAAGAAAATGGACCCCCGGAGGTGGTCACTGATAAAACTCTGGAGAGTACATGAGGGCGCACAAGATGGTGCTGATTCTGTCAAAGTAGCTCTCAGGTGTCCTGGCATACCAGCGAGCTGTGGGGACAAGTCGAAAAGCCACCTTGACTGACACACCAACATTAAGTTGGTCTATGACTAACGTGGTTGCTCCAGTCCATGGCGTAGTGCGTGCACTCCCTCTCATGCCTGATACACATGTCACCCTAGCAACCTCTACCACTACACAAATTGGAACGGCTCACATCACAACAAGACGCATCTTGGTACCACATGATGGAGAATCATGCGTGTTGTTGGTACATCAGTCACTGTGACCTCTGGACTTGTTGTCGTTCACTTGCAGGGATGCTGGGAGGCCCTACGGATACTTCAACACCATTAGCTTTACTAGGCGTGTCCTCACATGCTCTTTAGAATTCTCTTGAAGATAAGATCCTGGGAACCATTTTTTTCGCCGGCGGAATGACAATATACCCCTCGTTTTGGAAAACATACCCGATTCCTCCCTCGCTCGGAAGAAAAAGCCACTTCCGCCCCTGCGTCGGAACAATACGCCCCATCCGCCCCTACGTCAGAACAATCATCGTCATCCGCCCCTGCCCCGGAACAATAAGCCTCATCCACCCCCGCCTCACAACAATAAGCTTGATTTTCCCCTTTTGCGCAGACGCGGGTTTAAGGCATAGAAAACAAATGATATACACTCTCGTTTTTCAAAAGACAGCATGAAATCATTGCATGGCATGCGGCGTCGACATGATGACGTCAAATTTTTTGGCCTAACAATCACAAATACCTTTATTGATGGGTTTGTGATTTTTTGGAAGTGGTTTACGGGGATTTTGCATTGGGGGTTTGAGAATCCCTATGTATTGAAAGGGAACCTGCTTGGTCCCGCTGTTGCGGGGCCCAGCAGGTGCCCGTGCAAAAATAAAGCCCCAAAACTCCATGTGTATTTATAGGGTGGGTTTGTGTATAGTTTGTATGTCAAACATGGGTAAATTTTTAAGCAAAATGAAAACAGTACCACTTGGGGAGTTCTCTCTTGGCTTTCGCACATCTCTCATTTATCTTTGTTGAGTCCTCTTGGGTTGTGTACATCGGTGTGCAGATGACTAAAGATGAGACGCGGCGCTGTTGGAGTATCGTCCGGTGGAGCCGACGCACACTGTGGTCTGCACACATTTTGCTGGAGCCTCTTCCCTCAGAGGCTTCATGTGCTCAGCTCCATTGGCAAGCCTCCTCAATCGTCATGTCGCTTGCAGTCACAACCACCACAGATACTGTCTGCATGCGTCTTGTGCCAGATCTGACTGCACTGTTACACTTGCAGCGTCATGTTCTGCTTAGGGTTCGAGTTTCATGTTGTTCGGGCGCTGTTGTGACCGGGGACTAGCCTAGACGTTGCCTGTGTTTAGGTAGCCATAATTCCTTGCTGCTATTCTTCTTGATGATTTTGACCGCGCGACTGCATTCACAGCAAGGGTACATTGGTATGGTCCAGTTTTCATGGAAAATGGACGATGCCCGGGCTTCGGGATGTCAGTTGTCTGGAAAGGCTCACCGAGAAAACCATGCCTGCCAGAAAATAGGTCATTTCTTTCATTGGCTCGTAAGCTGAGTAACAAGCTCTACAGAGCTGAGGAAGAGCTAGTTCTTGGAGGGGCCTCCCGTTGTTGTCCATTCTTATTAGCTAATCAGTTCTTTCCAGCTTTGTCTGCCTTCCTGGTGCTAACTCCTCAGCTTGTACTTTTGTCTCTCACAGACTTGTAGTAGCGGAAGGGGGCAGCAGTGTAAAGCAACAAGCGTGGGGTCATGCCTACTCCAGCAGTGCTGCAGCCTCAACATGTCACACTTGTATAGGATTTCCAACTTGGTATCAAAGCCAGAGCGCATTGGAAGTAGCACAGTCAAAGCCGGAGGTCCCGGAAACCTGCCCATGCAGGGGAAACCCTGCCGGGTGGCATCGTCAAAACGCTCCTCACACGGGGGAAATGCTGCCGATTTTTTTTGGCAGCACTGACCCTGCAACGGCGGTAGCGTTAGCGGACTTGTAGCCAGCAATGTGACAGGCGACACCGTAACGGTGCCAATGCATGCGGCGACGGCGCCACAGATAAGGAAAGTGCCCCCGTATGTCCCCATCTTGCCTCTGTTGTGGGAGCAGCGCAACCGCAATAGCAGCAAGAGCAGATATGCACTGTAGATCTGAGAAAATATGCACTGCAGATCTGCATTGTATATCTGCCACCATAGCCGCAACAACAGCAACAGCAACTGCTTTGTAGCAGCAGTCATTGCTGCGCAGTCGCAACGCACCTGTGCATCACCGCAGCAACAGCAGCAATGACGGCAGCCGTAGCAACAACGGCTGCGCAGCAGCAGCCACATCAGCACCTGCAGTTACACAGCTGCGCAGTTGCACAATAGCACTAGCGCCGCAGCTATAGCAACTGCAGCAACCGTGGCAACAGCCGTTGTAACACCAGAGGAGCAACAGTAGTTGTAGTGGCTCCGGCAGCTGAAGTAGTAGTAGAAGCAACAACAGCCCAGAAATAGCAGCTGTGGCAATCACAACAGCAGTTGTCGTAATTGCCCAATAGCAGTGCAATAGCAGCCACAGCCTCGTAGTTTCGACACCAGTAGGAGTAGCAGCAGCAGTAATACCACAGTAGCGGCAACAGCAGCAACAGAACAGTAGAAGCAGTAGTATCAGTAGCAATTGTAGCAAGGGCTGTAGCGGCAACGGAGCAACTACTGTTGATGTCAGCCGTCCTCGGCTGACATTACTTCTGACGTCACTACTAACGTCAGCAACCCATTAAAAAAAACATAAGCAAAATGGGGAGAAAAAAAGGGGAGCACACACTAGGCTCACCATGGCTGAAAGTCCCAGTGGGGTGGGATCCTCCTCTGCTGGAGGACCCCCTCGTCCATCTTTTCTCAAGCAGCTGCAGTAATTGTAGCAACAAGAGTAGCCGCTGCAGCATTATTAGCTGTAGTAACAGCAGCAGTAGCCATTGTAGTAGCAGCAGTAGCAGCCACAGCAGCCACAACAACAAGAGCAACTGTGAGAATAGCAGTAGTAGCAGTCTCAGCATCAGCAGTACCATCTACAACAACAGCTTCCACCGCACCAGCAACAACAGTAATGGCAACCATCACTAAATCAGCCACTTCATAAGCCACAACCGCAGCATCAGTAGCAACAGCAATAACAGTAGCAATAGCCCATGAGCATGTACACACCCTTGGATCCACTAGCCACCATTTGCCAGCAACTCGCCACGCTGACACAAACGTTGGCGGCGCTACAGCCACCCACACCAAAAATCCATGTGAGCGCTTTGCCTCCATTCCTCCCTCCCAGCCATGCTAGTCCTACTATCTCATTCGCCATGCACTACCTGGCGCAGAAGCAAACCCAGCGCCAGCAGCAGATTATAGCATCGGTTCTTGGCCCCACTGTGGGTGCTGGCCGTAGGCCAAAAGACTTTGAGTCCCCACCGCCATTGCTCAAGGTCAGCGACCAGTTTCGGAGCTAGGAGCTTAGTTCCCAGATCTGGCCTCAAGGCGAGGGCCTTTGGCCGTACTATATCCTCCCGTACGACCCAGACCATACCGACCAACTGCATGATGTTGGTCGCACTGACCGCGCTCTCATCCTGGTTGTCCCTCCATCAGCGCACCTCGCCCTCAAAACCTTCCTTGGTGACTTTGCCATCGGGAGAACTCCGGACCCTGCGGCCGCATGGCACGTCTTGACGTGTCCTCATCGCCTCTCTAATGAGGCCAAAACTAGCTGCATGCTCCAGGTGTTCAACTCCCTCCACATAGGGGCGACGGAGTAGGTCAATACCTACTGGCACCGGGCAGAGGACATCCTCAGACGCCTCAACGATGCTGCTCCACCCCCTTTGGCGGTGCTCCTCACCATCAAGCATGTTGCCATTGACCTGTTTGTTGATTTCTTTGTCCACTTTAGTCAGGACGTTCTCGCTGCAACGGCGGCCCAAGGCACCCTCATGTCTTGGGCCTACGACCTCTTGCTCAAAGTTGCGGAGGCTTGCTTGGAGTCACGCAATCAGCACTCCAAAACCGTTGCCTTCCTTGCCGTTGCCTCTGTGATCGTTGCCGCTCCCACAGCATCTGCCTCCACCAACTCCTCCTCCTCCAGAAAGAAGAAGCACAAGGGCAAGAAGAGCAAGGGTTTGCAGCAACATAAGACTGGTGCCAGTGGTGGCGGCTTGTTCTGCCACAACTGTGGCCAGCCAGGACATGGGTGGTATACGTAATCTCTCCCCATGGACGAAGTGCACGTCATTGCCGCCATGTATTGCCAACGTGAGCGTCGTCTTGTCGTCGCCACCATGGCTGTTGCCACCTCCTATGTGTCCACCCCGCCTGGCAGTTCCACCCCTTTGACGGTCACAAGTTCCCTACCATCACCAGCCTTGCAGCAGCACCATCCGTAGCCGTTGACCCAACTCCCTCTTTCACCGGCATAGCCCTCCTTCCTCTCAGTATCAGGCTCCGTCACGTCGGAGCTAGTCTACTCCCTTGGACCCACCACATGGTTAGAGTAGTTCATCACACTCCAACTTGGAATGCCTTGCCCTCCTCTCGAGGGAAGTGTGTGTTGCATCACCACATGTTCCCATCCTCTGCCCTGCATGAAAGAGACTGAGTTGCGGCCTTGTCTTGCATCTTTGTCTGTCGCGTCATCTCTTGTGCCCTCCCCTCCTCCTCTTTGTGCTGACGTCGCATGGCTGGATGACTGGCAGTCTTAGTTTGCACCCTTGTCCACCGTGTCCACGTCCCTCGCTCACTGCCTTGTGTCAGTTAGTGACAAGGCGACACCACTGCAGGACCGGCCGAGACCTGGATCATCGACTCCAGGGCCACGCGTGAGCCCTTCAGTGTCATTAGTCCCATGGCAAATGTCTATGGTGTTTGGACGGGCTCTGGACAGGCGTTACCTGTCCGCGGCGTCAGCGTTGTTTGCTTCCATGGTCCTACTAGGGACGTCTTTGTGACCAATGTCCTCTTCGTCCCTCGTCTTGAGCTCAGCCTCCTATCCGTCACTGCCCTCGATCGCATGAGCATGGAAGTTTTGCACTCGTGTGGTGTTGGTACTGTCTTATTGGGTCCATCCAGTTGTATCTTCCTACACGCCACTGCGCGTGGCAACCTGTGGCACGTCCCTTGACTATCCTCCTCGTCGGCTGACACCGGCCACGTGTTTGTCACTAGCAAGCTCTCTCCGCGGCAGACCCGCCTCCTCCACCGCTACATCTGCCACGTCCACCCGACCGCCATCGATAACATGCTCCACACCCCACCGAGGGCCATGACCCTGCCTCCTTCCCCTTGCCATGTCCCACTGAGTGCATTAATTGCGCATAGGGAAAAATGCACCGGTCCACTTAACCCCCTGTCTGCATTCCGTGCATGCGCCCCTCTAGACTTGGTCCACTTTGATGTCATGGGCCCTATTCCCACAGAGTCTTTCGGGGAGCACGGATACTATGTCCTCACCCTCACCGACGACTTTTCTTGCTACCGCTGGGTCCTCCGCCTTCGGCAAAAGAGCGATGAAGCTCCCACCATTTGGGATTGGCTCATCAATGCAAAGCACAAGTGTGACAGCCCCCTTTGCCGCTTTCGCTCTGATCTCCCCAGTGAGTACATGGATGATACCATGACCTTCCTTGCCTTCCGTGAGATCCGTCATGATACATCAGCACCTTACACACTCGCCAAGAACGGTGTGTCCGAGCGGTGGAATCGCACCATGGCTTACACCATGCGTACCATGTAGGTCGAATCCAGTGTCTTTGATGGTTTCTACTTCAAATCCATGGCCTCCATGACTTGGGTTTGGAACCGGATTACCCACGTACCCCTTTCCTGCCAGTACACGCTGTACTAGCACTAGTGTGGTCAGCGAGCCAACATCTACCCGGCTTGCGTCTGTGGCTGTGTGGCCATCGTGTGGTTGCCCGCCCCACGGCAGGGCGGCAAGTTTGCCCCTCGTGGACGTCCTTGCACCTTCCTTGGCGTCTCACGTTAATTGAAAGCCTGGCACTTCTTGAATCCCTCCTGGCACTACATCTTCGAGTCCCGGGATGCCCTCTTCTTTGAGGATTTGTTTCTCCATGACCTCATTCACTCCGGCTCATCGATGTTCCTTCCGTCACATGGGGGAGTGGTGAGTCCGTCCTCCGTCCTACCGATTCCGGGCGATGCATCGCCTACACCCGTTGGTCCCACCGGGCCGGTATCCCATCCTATGTCTACTTCCCCCTTCTTGAGTGTTTTCCCATCTCCGCCCACTGGCTCCTCCACGCTAGCCGGCCCGTCTGCATACGCTGGCATCTCCGGGCCGGCCGTCTCGTCCATGTCTGCTAGCCCCCCAGGGCCAGCCGCCCCGTCTGCGTCTGCTGGCCTCTCCGAGCTAGCCGCCCCGTCTATGTCTGCTAACCTCTCTAGGCTAGCTGCCTTGTCTGCATCCGCTGGCCCCTCCAAGCCGGCCACCCCAAGAGTGTCTGCTAGTCCCTCCGAGCCAGCCATCCCGTCTATGTCTCCTAGCCCCTCCGAGCCCACCATCCCATCCGTGTCTGCTTGCCCCTTGACCAGCCGCCTCGTTTGGGTACGCTGGCCCCACCACGCTGACCGCCCCGTCCGTGTCTGCTAGCCCCTCTGGGCCAGCAGCCCCATCTGCGTCTGTTGGCTCCTCCGGTCCGCCAGCCACGTCCGAGTTAGCTGACTCCTCCGGGATGGGGCCGACGGTTCCGCCTACGTCAGTTGGACCATCTGCAGAGTCATTGCTCTTGGACATGCCTGAGACAACAATGGACTCACTCCCAGCGGCTCCCTCTCTTCTGCCTCCCGTCTGGCCACGCTACACTAATGGCCCAGATGGGTGCCTCCAACCCAGGCCATTAGTGAGTGCACATGCCGCCACCTTGAGCCCTCTCGCACCACGACCCCCTGTCGCCACACAAGGCTCTTTGCCTCCCGCTGAACCCACTCCCACACTCATGAGTGGGAACCCTGCCACCAAGCCCCTTGGTTTGACCACATTGGCTGTCATTGTCGATCTCCACCCTGGCTCGGCACTCGGCTACGCTATGCTCCATCAAGAGTACCGACATGCTCTCACGGTCATGCTCACGTGCATGCCACCTGGGACTCAGGACATGCACGCCCTTACTGTCCGCCCCACGGTATGCCCAGAGGACCCCGCCACCACCTTGTGTGAGGCTCGGGCTTCTCCCGAGGCCGCACAGTGGACGGCTGCATGTGCCGACGAGCTTGTCGCCATCCGGCAACATGAGGTGTATGAGCTCATCGACATTCCCCTCTGCCAAAAGGCCATTGGCACCAAGTGAGACCTCTGGCGCAAGTGGAAGCCCGACAGATCCTTGGACAAGTACAAGGCCTGTCTTACGACCAAGGGGCTTGCTCAGGTCCCTGGGGTCCACTACGACCACATCTTCCCTTCGATCGGCCGGTTCTCCACTAGCCGGGTGTTGTTCGTCCTGGTTGCCCAGCACGGGTGGGATCTACATCAGATGGGCGTGAGTAACGATTGTCTCAATGGCTCACAAGAAGGCAAGAAACTCTACATGGTGCAACCTCCAGGCTTCGACGATGGCACTGGCAGGTTTAGGTGACTTCGGAAGGCCCTCTATGGCCTAGAGCACTCGCCTCATTGTAGGAACTTGGAGATAAGCCGCATGCTTCTCAGCAGCGGCCTCCTTCGGAGCACTACAGACCCCACACTATTCGTCATCACAAGAGGACAGCCCTTTGTCGCTGTCCTAGTCTATGTCAATGAAATCCTCATTGGGTCGCCAGACGCAACTACCATCCAGCTCGTCAAGGACCTATTGCACGCCACCTACTAGATGAAGGACCTTGGGCCTGCCCAAGTGTTCCTAGGCATGGAGTTGGAGCATAACCACTCACAGGGTATCATTTACATCCACCACGTCGCCTACGTCCAGACCCTGTCTGCTCGCTTTGCCAAGGACCTACCCCTTGTGCCGACCGCGTCCTCACCCATGTTGCCCGATGGCCATGAAAAACTAAAGAGGCTTGACCAAGCCGTTGTGGGGGATCCACTTGACATGACCACGTATCTGAGAGTCATCGGGTTATTGATGTTCCAAGCAACGACAACACAGCCAGACATCGCGTTTGCCGTTAACTTCCTGGCGCACTTTTCTCATGAGCCGTGTCACCTCCATTTTGAGGCCATCATTTGCGTATTGTATTACGCCATCTCGAATCCATTACAAAGCCTCATTTACCGTTGGCAGCCATCCATTGTCATAATGGGCTAGACTGACACTGACTAGGTAGGTAGCCCTGAGGGCAAGAGCCGCACTGGCTGGATCTTTCTTGTTAGCAACACGACTGTGTCCTAGTGTAGTGGCAAGCAAGGCTACATTGTGTTGAAATGGTATGCAACTTGTCCACTGCCTAGCAAGCTAGCTCCACATACACACAAGGCATGCACTACTCTATGGAGTACGTCCCCTTGGTATGTTCAGAGATGGGCCAGAAATGCACTACCCATAATGGGTATGTACCCAATGGATCATCATAGGAATCATACCTTTGTATGCCTAGTTGAATAGGCACCGGAGTCTCAAATAAGAGGTTGTGGGTTCAAACCCCGTGATGGCCGCAATTTTCTTTGTGGTCCAAACTGGGACAGGAACCTTCTAGGAAGCTTACTAGAGTGTGCCTTGAGGATGACACTTGCCGGTCTAAGGACCCACCAAGGAGGACTGCAGGTTGAGATTGGCTCCAGTGGAGCCACTTCAAGCAGAAGCTTTAGCAAAGCTCTGCAAGTATAAAACTCTGTACCTTGCATGCATCCATTTATAGCTCTTGCCTTTGAGACTCCTCACAGAGTGTCCAACCAAAGGTACACACTAAAGACCAACATGCAGACTTCGTGAGGTTGCAAACCAAACAGCCTAAAGTGTGAATCCCCCGTTTGAGGGTGATATGTTATCTTGGTTGCAATACCAAGAACGGTTGGCGGCCTCCCATGTCGGGACCCGTTTTCTAGACCGTTGCTATCCAGTGCATTGACAAAGGGTTATGGGTCCACACTTTTGATTCTAAGGCACGCTTCCAAGACCGACTAGTGTGTGGTCGTGCAGGGCGCACAGGTACAACAGGGACACGAACATCGGACGGCTACATCTGCTCCATTGGCTCCATCGGCTTCTTCAGGTAGGGTGAGCGCATGTGGCGGACTAGGGGACGTGGAACAGCTCTGTCTATGTTGGACAAGACCCTCGAGCCCCAACGGGATCAAGCTCTACCCCCTTTCTCAAAGGTGGTACGACCCTGAGTTCGTTCTCTCACAACGACACCATCGACTTAGGCGATCATCGACGGGAGGTGTATGCAACGGAACCAACTACACCTTTGACAACGATCGTAGTCAGCAACTTCATCAGCCTCATCGGCGTCAACAAAGCAGAGTAGTAGCAAAGCAGAGAAGATGAGCAACCGTCCAAAAAGGCGGATCTGACTCAAGCCCGCCTTGAGAAGGGTATGACCAAATTCACGGGGACAGGTTTTCCCTTGTGGAAATGGTAGTTTGAGATTGTTATGAACGTACGTGGCTACCTCGACATCCTAAAAGGGACCGAGACAGCACTCGCCAATACGACTGTGATGACGCATGCGATTGATCTTGCAGCATGGACAATGAAGAACAACATGGCTTTCGCCATTCTTGTACCGTCCATCAACGAGACTCAACACTCCCACATCACAGGATGCATGTTGGTTGTGGAGGCCTATGCAAGGTTCTCACGCGTGCATCAATCGAACGCCCTAGCAAACCAACTCTTCATCTTCCAAAGGTTGATGTCAATGAGGGTGAGAGAAGGAGAATTAATACCCGCATTTTTGCAGCCATTTGGCAACGTGCTACAAGAGGTCCAGCAAATGGAATGGAATCGTGACTCCAACATGCGTGCCATGATCCTTCTAATGGCACTGCCGGAAAGCTGGGGGTCCTTGATCACCGTATTTGGCGGTTGGAAGGAGGCAGATCTGACGTATGAGGCTGTTGCCGAACACGTCCGCAACGAGACCATGCGACGCAGTGGTAGTAAGGCAAGCATCTCAGCCTGTGACTCTCGCTTCGGTTGACAAGGTGCAAGCTCTCACTGCATTCAAGGCAACAGCGGAAGCGGTGGCGGTGGACGGAAAGGCAATGGTGGTAGGAAGAGTTCCAAGAAGCCCGGCAAGTGTCACAACTATTGCAAGGCTGGGCACAGGGCTAGGGACTGTCGCATTCCCAAGGAAGAAGGCGGGAACAAAGGTGGGAAGTAGAAGAAAGAGGTCACCAACATGATGGCTAGAGGGTTGCCCATGAAGGGGGCAGCGATCCTTAGGCCTGGGGCATTCACCCTTGACTCGGGCACCAACCACCACTCATCAAAAGAGAAGGGTAGATTTGTCTCCATGGCTGAATCTATCATGCACATCATGTGTGCAGACGGTAGTGTCGTCCAAGCCATGGGCGAAGGGGACAAGGTGATCACGTTCAACGTGAACGGTGATGAGAAGGCAAACAACCTTCAAAAGGTGGTGTACATGCCCTCCTTCGCAACCAACTTGTTGTCCGTCTCACAAATCACCGACAACGACATGACAGTGGTGGTCACCAACAAGGAAGCCGTGGCCCTGAAAAACGAGGACATCCAGATTTTGTCCACCAATGACGCCCTCATGCTTCAAGTTCCAAGAGTCAACGGCCTCTTCATGCTTCAAACCAAAGTCACCAAGACTTCGGATGAGGGACTCGCATGTGCCACCAAGAGAGTGGCACCAGAGCCAAAGGATGCACCGCCGGCGACCATTGTGGCCGCCACTTGGACCAAGGACACTGACGCTGAGTTGTGGCACCGGCGATTTGGCCACATGGCCAACAGCATACCACATGAGATGCATGAGCAAGGGGTAGTCCACGGAATAGAAGGGTGCACCATGAAGCATGGCGAAGGGTGTACATTGTGTGAACCATGCCTCCAAGCAAAGGCAAAGAAGAAGCCGTTTGGGAGAGGAGGTCAACGAGCGGAGCATGTCTTGGAACTGATACACAGTGACATATATGCACCCTTCCGCACACCGTCTAACAGAGGAAGCAAGTACTTCCTGACCTTCATTGATGCCCAGATTCGTAGCTTGTCGATCTACTTCCTCAAAACAAAGGGAGAGGTCAAGGAGAAGCTCCTTGAGTTCGTCACCATGGTGGAGCAGCAAACGTCCAAGAAGGTGAAGACGCTCCGAAGTGAAAACGGGGGCGAGTACGAGGCATGCAAGCCTTGGCTCAAGCATCATGGCATCCGTCATGAGCAAACCACCCCTTACAACCCCCAAAGCAATGGTGTTACTGAAAGGATGAACCAAATTCTGCTCGGCATGGTGCGAAGCATGCTCTTTGACGCTAAGCTCCCACCTCGCTTTTGGGCTGAAGCAGCAACAACGGCGTGCTGCCTCTTGAACCTCACACCAGAAACTGCCTTGTGGAACCGTGGAATGGAGCAAAACAAGTAGCTGAAGATCCCACAGGAAGCATGGTCGGGAAAGGAACCCAACGCATTTCATCTGAAGGTGTTCGGGTCAAGTGCATGGGTGAAGATCCAGACGGGAGAAGCTGGAGGCAAGCTCGACGTATGTAAGAAGTATGTTATGGTTGGGTACGACACGTCACACAAAGCCTATCGGCTTTGTGACCAAGCAACAGGCAAGCTCGTGAGGAGCCGAGACGTCGTGTTTGATGAATACACCCTTGGAAAGGGAGAGCTGCTGGACCCGATCCTTGCTCCCAAAGCAGAAGAGTGGATAGTGTTGCTTGAGTCCAGAGACCAAGCACCCAACAACTGGCTCGCTTTGCCAGCAGGTGGTGGGAATGAGAGAGTAGCTGCAAAGGATAACGCAGCATCTCACATGGACGCGGATATCGAGGCATCCAGGGCTTCCGAGTCAGACTTGGAGTCTGGTGACTCTTCTAATGACGACGACGACGACCACAAACCACCGCTTGTGGAAGGACAAGCACCAAAGCAAGAAGCCGCACCAGCACCCTGACGTAGTTTACGACCAAAGAAAGCACCTTTGCGGTATGAGGATGATTGGACCGGCCTTAGCTAGTCGTGCATGGCTCAGGGAGAGCCATCCACAGTGGCGGAGGCGATGAATTGCCTAGATGCGGCCAAGTGGAAGGAGGCAATGGACAGCGAGCTCGCGTCCATTGCCGAGAACGACACGTGGGTACTGGTGGATAAACCCCACAAGGCCCACGTGGTGGGATCCAATTGGGTCCTCCGAGTGAAGAAGAAGCAAGACGACAGCATCGACAATTTCAAGGTAAGGGTAGTGGCTAAGGGGTTCTCTCAACGCCCGGGCTCTGAGTACGATGAGACGTTCGCGCATGTCGTGACCTTTGCCTCCATCTGCTCTCTCCTTGGCATTGCAGCTGCAAAGAACCTCGAGATACACCAGATGGATGTCAGGACAACGTTTCTTTATGGGAAACTTGAGAAGGAAGTTCTGATGGAGGTGCCCGAAGGAGTCAAAGCTCCCAAGGGCAAGGTGTGTAAGTTGGTGAAAGCGCTCTACGAGCTGAAACAGGCCCCGAGGATGTGACACAAAGAGATGGACGGTTTCATGACCGGTCTCTCCTTCGCGCATAGGCAGAATGACCCGAGCATGTACGTACACGATGATGAGAGAGGGTTGATGCTTCTTGCATTATACGTGGATAACTTGATCATCTGCTCGTCTTCAGTCCGGCTGCTGGATGAGCTGAAGTCTGACCTCACGAAAAGGTTCAAGATGAAGGACATGGGTCCTCTCGAGTACTACCTTGGGATTGCCATCCACCGCAACTGAGTAGTAAGCACCATCAAACTCAACCAAACCAAATACATCGGTGAGATACTGAAGTGCTACCACATGAAAGACTGCAAATCTGTCAGCACCCCAATGACGACCTATTCAAAGCTGAAGGCCTCCATGTTGCCAAGCAACAAAGCAGAACAAAGGGAGATGCAAGACATCCCCTACCACACCACCGTGGGTAGCAACATAAACGCCATGGTAGGGACTCGTCCGGACATCTACTATGCTGTGGGACAAGTAAGCAGATTCGTGGCCAACCCAGGGCCACAATACTGGCAGGCAGTAAATCACATCTTGCACTACCTGCAAAAGATATGTCACATGGGCCTTGTCCTTGGAGGCCAAGAAGGTACGGACCCCCTTTCGCCTGAAGTGCTACACCGACACTAACTGGGGAGGAACTCTTGATGACCAAAAATCCACCTCTAGATACGTGTGCATCTTGAATGGCGTTGCCATCTCATGGGCCAGCAGGAAGAAGGATTGTGTTTCCGTGTCCGCGACTGAGGCAGAGTACGTTGCTTTGTCTGAGTTGTGCAAGGAGACTCAGTGGCTGCGGAGCCTGCTTGGCAAAATGACAGTGCACTAGAGGGACGCCACGGTCGTACACGTGGACAATATGAGCGCCATCTTGATGGTTGAAGACGAGATCATTCTCCGGGAAACGAAGCACATTGACATATGTTACCATTCCTCACGTGACCTGGTCATGAAGAACGTGGTGGACTTGCAGTACCGTGGAACCAAGAGCATGCTTGGTGACTGCATGACCAAGCCGCTGGAGAGCGACATGCACTATGCATGCATTCGTGGATTCGGCATGAGGAGTGCGGCAGAGGAAGGGTGTGCCCCAAGGCATTGAACAAGCCTAGTGAGCGATAGATGGACAAAGGTACAAGGGAGAGATTTGTTGAAATGGCATGCACCTTGTCCACAGCCTAGCTGGCTAGCTGCACATACAGACAAGGCATGCACTGCTCTATGGAGTGTGTCCCCTTGGTCTGTTCCGAGATGTGCCAGGAATGCATTACCCATAATGGGTATGTCCCCTATGGATCATCATAGGAATCATACTTTTGTGGCCTAGTTGAATAGGCGCCAGAGTCTCAAACAAGAGGTTGCGTGTTCAAACCCGGCAATGACCCCAGTTTTCTTTGTGGCCAAAACTGGGACAGGAAGCTTCTAGGAAGCTTACTAGAGCCTGCCTTTAGGATGACACTTGGCGGTCTAAGGACGTCCCAAGTAGGAATGTAGGTTGAGGTTGGCTCGAGTGGAGCCAAAACAAGCAGAAGCTTTAGCAAAGCTCTGCAAGTATAACAACCTGTACCTTGCATGCATCCATTTCCAGTTCTTGCCTTTAAGACTCCTTACAGAGTGTCCAACCAAAGGTAGACACTAAAGACTAACATGCGGACTTCGTGAGGTTGCAAGCCAAACGAACCTGAAGTGTGGATCCCTTGTTCGAGGGTGGTATGTTATCTTGGTTACAACACCAAGAGTGGTTGGCGGCCTCCCATGTTGGTACTTGTTTTCTAGACCGTTGCTATCTGGCGCATTGACACATTGCACGTTACACTACTGACGTTGAGAATGTGGATCTTGGTTCTGGCGGGTGTGACAGCAGTCGGTTACATTGTCTGTTGTCCCAGTTGCGTCAGTCTGTTGCATTGATCATGTTCCACTATAATAATGAGAGTGACATGGCCATCACGGACAATGAAGGTGTGCATCATATGTGCACAAAGCACATCAATATTGAGCATTACCATGTACGTTTGTTGTTGCACGAAGGTAGCATGAGCATTGTGTAGGTTGAGACAGTACGACAGTTGGCTGACTTCTTGACCAAGGCACAGAAGCACGACTCATTCAAGAAGGTTGTGAGTGTAGACAGTGTACATCCGTGAGTTGCTCTCTCTACCCCTGCCCGTGCATTGCCCGTCCTGGCGGAGTTTTACCTGCTTGGTCGATGTGCTCACTGCCCGCCTATGTGCACTGCGCATATGAGCCATGGGGGAGTGTTGGTTTTCGCGCATCTCTCATTTGTCTCTGTTGTTTCCTCCCGGCTTCTGTACATCGGCATGCAGATGACAGACAACATGATCCAACACTGTTGGACTGTCGTACGGTGGAGCCGACGCACACTGATGTCTGCAAGCATTTTGTTGGAGCCTCCTCCCTGAGGCGTTCGACGTGCTCATCTCCATTGGCAGGCCTCCTTAGGAGTCATGGCGCTGGCGGTCACTGCCACCGCAAATGTTGTTAGCATGCGTCCTATGCCAGATCTGAATACACTGTTACACTTACATGTACGTCATGTTCTGATTAGGGTTTTAGTTTTATGTTATTCGAGCGGTGTTGTAGCGGAACGGGCGGAACCCTTGGCCAACTAGGCCAAAACCGCAATGCTTGAGGATCTCCGACCCTCATGCCATCCCGTCCGCCTGCCCACAGGCCAGGGACCCCATGCGAGCCACGTCGGACCGGTCGCGCGCTACACTCCCCCCCGATAGGAGTGAGCCGCCCTCGGCGTCCGCACATCGGACTCGAACCCCGGCGCTCTAATACCAATGTAGCGGAACGGACGGAACCCTTGGCCAACTAGGCCAAAACCACGGTGCTTGAGGGTCTCCGACCCTCAAGCCATCCCGTCCGCTTGCCCACAGGCCAGGGACCCCGTGCGAGCCACGTCAGACCGGCCGCGCGCTACAGCTGTTGTCACCGGGGACTAGCCTAGATGCTGCCTGGATTTAGGTAAAAAGAAATCCTTGGTGCTATTTTGCTAGATGATTCTGACCACACGACTACATTCGTAGCGTGGGTGTTTTGATATGGTCCACTTTTCAGGGAAAACGGACGATGCCCGGGTTTCAGGCTGTTGGCTCTTTGGCAGGGATCACCGAGAAAACCCTGCCTGCCATAAAATAGGTCATTTTTCTGATTGGCTGGTGAGCTGAGTAACAAGTTGTACAGAGCTGAGAAAGAGCTAGTTCTTGGAGGGGTCTCCCATTGTTGTTTATTCTCACTAACTAATCAGTTCTTTCCAACTTTGTCTGCCTTTCTGGCGCTAACTCCTCAGCGCGTGGTTTTCTCTCTCACGGACTTAGAGCAGCGGAAGGGGGCAGCAGTGCAAAGCAACGAGCGTGGGGCCATGACTAATCCAGCTAGGCATGAGTGAAAAGGTATTCGATATTTGGTATCTGAGTGGTATTTGAATATTTTTTAGTAAATCCGAATAACGGCGTTGAGTTGCCACTGTTCTCCCCATTATTGAGAGGTAGAGTTAATCAAAGAACTTTCATACACTCCAAGAAGTGTGTATAAAGGGCATTGGTCTATAAGGAAGGTTCAAGGAAGTTGGACACCACCGAACAATGTTAGGCATCTGAGCTACAGGTGGGTGGGTGGACTGTGTATTGGCCAGGGAATGGGGGAGGGGGGGGGGAAGAGAGGAAGTGTATGTGGGGAGTGCATGAGAAGGTGTAGGAATGATAGAGTTTTTTGTGATTTATAGAATCCACTAGTGTATGATTTCTGTGGTTTGATCCTGAGGTGGATTTGGTGGGTCTTGCTGGGTGAAAGTGCATATGGGCACTGAATGTGGAGGTGTTGGAAGTTGTGAGTGTAGTGTAAGTGGAATCGTACACAAGTGTACAACATACCTTGGGTAAGGCTAGCTTGAGGTGGGGGGGGGAGGTTGAGCTTAAAGTGTATGTGGGGAGTGAAGGTGGTGGTGTATGTTAAGGTGTGTTAGTTTCACACATGTTTTTACACTAGTGCATGATCTAGAGGTAGGTGGATGGACTCTATTGGTGGGATGGAGGGAGGATAAGGTTAAAGTGCATGAGTGGATTGCATAAGGAGGTGTAGGATTTTGTGAGTGTGGTGTGGGTGAAATGGTACACAAGTGTATAAAACCATCTGGATAAGGCTAGCTTCATGTGGGAAATGGATTGTAAAACCAAACTCTGGATAATTCTGAGCGATTAAATTCTTTTTTTAGTTCATGAATGATCTTGAAGTTGTTTATATCTCAAGAAAATAAAAAGGTGATGAATCAAAGCACTAGCTGAAGTGTGTGTGGAGGAAAGTGTTATGATGTGAAGGTTCTTGGAAGTTGTGCTCTCTTTCACTTTATACATCTCCCTCTTAACTTACATGTTGGGAGGAGGGTGTGCAAGGTGAAAGTGCATGTGGGAAATGCATGAGGAAGTGTATGCATGATCAAGTGATTTATGAGTGAAGATGTACACTTGTGTTATGAGATAGCGGTGGACTGGAGGAGAGGGGGAGGAAGTTGTTGGGTGAAAGTGTATATGGGGAGTGCATGTGGAGGTGCATGTATATAACAAGTAGTTTTCATCGATTTCAACACTTGTGTAGAGTTTTTAGTGATTCAAGCATTTTATGTATAGAAGGTCGGGGTTGATTTGTGGAAGTGTATGTGGCAAGTGCATAAGGATGCGTGTAAAAAATGAGTGTGGCATGGATGAAGGTGTATACTTGTTTCTAATGGTCTATATCCACGTTGTTACTGTGTTTAACAATGTGGATTTTAGTATGTTGGTGTGAGTGATTTTATTTGAGTTGGTTGGTGGAGAATGACAAAAAAAACTAGTAAACGATGTTTATGTTTGGCTTGAGGTAGGTGCGATTGGGGGATGTGAGGTGATCGTGCATGTGGGTAGTGAATGTTGAGTTGAATGCAAGATAAAGTTTGTATATTTTGGAGTGGTAAGTAGTGCAAAAAATTGGCAAAGAGATAATTCATTAGCATTGAATCTTAAAACGTCCTTTTGACATTCTTAGAATCAGATAGAAAACAGTTTATAGGCTTATATCAGTACATTATCCCACGAAGTTATTCTCCTAGAAATTTACTTTCACAATCAATCACAGGTTATTGATAAAAAAGAATAAGACGTATACTGGATCATAAACTTGTCTTGTTCATTTGTGTATTTGTCTTTTGAAACCTAGATGTCTACTAGTTCTTGTTTCGGAACATGTTCAGCACCATAGTCGACTTACGACACCCACGTAATTCTTGACAGCCGCTTTACCGGCTGTCAAAAGGCTAGCCTGCCGCTCGACCAGCAGGTTAGCGGCCGTCTGGTAGTTATCCAGCACAATAGCACCGGAAGAACTATTCGGCGGAAAAAAATCTTCGCTATCGTCGTTGCAGACGATACTTCATAAAAAAGACTCTTGGATCGTCTAATCATTGGCGTTTCGAGGCCGTCCGATCGACCAACTTCGTTCCGAAAGAACGACGATGCGAAACGAACGTTTTTAATGTCTAGCATGTAAAGTCAAAATCTTAACAATCTCAATCGACGATGAGCGACTGCAAGTTAATGTGCTAAACATTTTTTCCTTTAATAATGTTTTAATATATTGGCAGGCGCCGATCATCGATCATGATTCATTGACAACTCGTGCACGTGCATTGACTTGTTCACTTGTGTACACTACCCGGTCACTCGCATGGTATTTGTCGTGCAGTTCCACGTTCACTCGCCACATGCACGTCTCCTTGAGGGGGGGGG